>JAUCMS010000002.1:12644994-12678240 GCA_032357445.1 Enteromius radiatus | reverse complement strand
TCTCTTTCTCTTTCTCTTTCTCTTTCTCTTTCTCTTTCTCTTTCTCTTTCTCTTTCTCTTTCTCTTTCTCTTTCTCTGTTTGTGTGCAATTGATGAGTGAGGGTTTGTGTGCATCAATTAAAGCAGGAACAGTGAGTAAACTGATTTGGATTTTCCTGGGAGTTGCCTGCCCTTTATTATTTTTCACTTATTTAATTTTGTTAGAAAATAGTAGAAAAGATCCTTTGTTTTTACCACTTTGCAGCAGCTATTTTTCTCCCAGGAAGGGACTTATTCACTTGAACATGTGGGATGGAAAAATGCTTTATTCACAATTATATTTTTATATTGCTGTATATTATACGTATTATATATTATGTAATATAACTTTATATGGTTAGACATTTATCCTGGACAAATGACATTTGTTATTGTTGTAAATATTGGACTCTTTGTTTTTGTTTTTTTTTTTACTTTCATTAGGAAGATCATCTCGATCAAATTGAAGTTTATTGCTCAAAGATTGAGCAACTTAATGGCTCCCAGCCTTATTTGGTGGATAGTGTAGAGAAGTGTGCTCTCCAGGCTGTTACCACAATATGCCAGGTAAAGGTCTTTCACTTCATTTTACTGACATCATATACATTAGAACATTTTATAAAATTGTATTTGTATCATGTGTAGGTTAAGGGTTATTTACATTTTTGTACCTACAAAATATATATATATATTTAATAACATTTCTACAGGTTTTTTTATGTTATAGTTTGTTTGTTTTTGTTTTCATGTTTTTTTTTTTTGTTTTATGTGTGTGTCGGGAGGGGAGTTGATATGGGAATATGGGAAGACGCTTACTGTACAGATCTTTTTAACAGACAAAATCTGAGGGAAAACTTTTTGAGAGATTCAGTAAATTGCGGATCAACTGGAAATTTGGAAAGCTTGTATCTACCATTATCCTGAAGTCCTGGCCAAAAGATGACAAAGGAACCTATCTGGAAGACGAAGAAGTTGTTCTCAAACATCTTCTAGGTTGGACAGCAGCTAAGAATATTTTTCAGCTTCATGGTAATTATATGGGTTTCCTTCTGCATTGCATTGTGTTGAGATTTCAGAACTTTTTAATACACTAGAAAGAGTCTCCTATTATTTATATATATATAGACATTTTTTTTTTCCTCTCTTTTTTTCAATTTTGTTCTGCAGGTGCTGATGAAAAACTGATTGATCAGCTTTCTAACGAGGCTAAAGAGAAATTTGCTATGGCAACCTCGTTATTTTCAAACTGTGTAAATCAAGTCATAATAGGAAAAGTCAAGATAAAGCTACTCAATCACATTCTGCAAAAGAAGAGCACTTTCCTTGAGCTGCTTAATTTAGGTAAAATACCTCACACATGAGATTTCACCCTATTACCATAATTTAATGTAAAGAGTTATTACACTACTGTTTTTACAGACTGTTTTTGTGAAAATGAACAATACAAGGACACCGCTGCCATGAAGAGACTTCTTCAGTCTAGACAAGAGGAGGTGAAGGCTATTAAGCATGAGAGAGCACTGGTGGATGCTCTCATTGCAATGTGCCGCAATCTACAAGAGCATGTGATGGGTAAAGTATATGCTAGTATAAGTAGTATCTACTTAACACCTGCAATAATAGCTCATTTGTTATACACCGATTTTAATATAAAATTTTAATCATTTTTACAGTTGATTTTGAAGAGTTAGAAAAAAAACAGCAAATTGACATTGATGAGATGGACCTGGACAAGTTCATGGAAGTTCATTCATTAAATCAGATTCCCTCTGAAATGTCAGGAGTAGTCACCTACTTTGAGCTTGAAGATGATGTTCGATCTATGGCAGAGGTGCTAAACAGCTATAAAGACAGCTACATTTTCAAGATGTGTTGGGTGAAAGAAGCAGCGGTGATTGCAGAGGATGATGGAATAGTTCCTTCAGAGGAGGAATTTTTAATCACACTTGAAGATCTTTATAGTGAAATATTTGAATCATGTTATGATGCCTACAAAAACATTTACACAAGGCTTAAAGATGGAAGCATAACATTTGAAGAAGTTGACACAACATTCAAAGCCTACAAGGGAAAATATGATGAACTGGAAACGGAAGTTGCAATTATATGCAAACTGAATCCAAACGATGACAAACGTTGGGTTCGGACAAGAATCCAGCAGATTGAGCAGTACCATGAGCTTCATCTGGCAGTTGAATCAGCTCAGGTGGTCATGATGGTCAAACAAACACTCGGCCTACAAGGAAACTTTCAAGTTTTGGAGAAGTTGCTTGTTACTGTAAGTCAACAAATTTTGCCATTTATATTTCCTATTGTAAAATAAATGCATTTCAATAAAAATAATTAAGCTATGTGGTAAACCCATGAGGCTTTCTTCCTTTCAGACACAATTGGATTTTAAACAGGAGCGTCTTGACAGCATAGACAATGAGTTGATGCAGGCAAAATCTGTGCTTGTGGACATCACAGAGTCCCGTAGACTGTGCCTGAAAGAGCTTGGCCTCAGAAAGAATTTTGCTATTTGGGTTAAAGAGGCTCTTGAAGGTAAATAATGGGTGTTTGTGCTGATAATTCAAAGTGATTTCTTAATTCTTATGTTGTTTAATAAGCAAATGTTATGTAATTGAATCACTTCAGACATCAATGAGTTGAAAGTCTTTGTGGACTTGGCTTCCATCTCTGCCGGAGAGAATGATTTGGATGTAGACCGTGTAGCCTGCTTTCATGATGCAGTTCTTGGCTATTCCTCAATGCTCTATGATTTGAAGCCAGACGATGGCTTCAAGCACTTTAAAGAAATGCTGAAGAAACTATGGAAGGCACTTGACAATGATCCCAACCTCCCAAAGAAATTGGTAAGAGTATATATTGCATTGCTAATCGGAGCAAGTAAGTAGGATTTTTTTGTTTACCAACATTTTCTGTTTCAGTGTGACTCTGCAAGACACATAGAATGGTTGAAAACAGTCAAGGACAGTCATGGGTCAGTGGAGCTGTCATCTCTTTCTCTGGCGTCGGCTATCAACACAAAAGGAATCTATGTTATCAGAGCACAAAATCAAAAGAAAGTAAGTCGTCATTCAAATAGATGTAGCACAGACAAAATAGATTACTTGAGAGTATTGGCTAATTTTATGCTGGATTGCTGATTAAAACCAGTTTGAAGGGTTAAATTTGCTTTGGAAAATGATAACTGGTTTCTGGTTGGTGGGCCTTGCAAGGAAGGTTTCCTGTTGTTTCCAGTCTCTCAACTCTTGGAAAGGATTGTACAATCTTTATTATTGTAAATAGAATGTGCATAGGTTTGGTCTTAGATGCTTGCTTCTACTAAACAAGTATACATGCTTCTGCTAAATGCTCAGATCAAACAATTAAAAGGAAACATGCTAGACAGAGGAAGATTCCCCTAAACAGATCTAGGCAGATGTTAGTGGGCTAATATACGACAATATGACACGCATAGCCCACACACAGATTCATTGAATTTGTCATGATTATACACCTAGGTAAACTGTAATGAGTATGTGAATCTGAACATAGATTTGAATGGGTGTAGCAAATTAGCTCAAAATGGTAATGTATATAAATAATTAGTATCTGAAGCAGGATTAAATTTCAATCAACTAATCTGTTAATCCAGATCTGTTAATTCAGTGTAAAATCATATCAACTCTTCTATTCATATCAATCATAACAATCCTGTTCATGTCAAAAGGATATTTTTATGGCCACAGAAAATACTTTCCAAAGTATTAATGCATTAAAGCAGGGTATTCAAATCTTACCCTGGAGGTCCAATGCAGGGCAGAGTTTAGTTCCAGCCCTGATAAAATTATCCTTAAGATACTGATTAACATGCTCAGAAATGTTTGAGTAGGGTTAGAACTATTCTGCTAATTATGCAGTACATTGGAACTCAGGTAAGATTTGAGAATCCCTGCTTTAGAGGATGTAGCAAGGATCAAACACATAAAGGGACATTAATGTAGAATCAGAAAACCCTGTAATTTGTGTACAAGGGTCTTATTAACTAAACACAACACCAACTAGTATAAAAAACAAACATACAGTCACTCATACATTGGGAAATGGTCAAATGGTTGAATGGAGGACGAATGATCATCAGTAAAATGAGAGAATGAAGCTATGAGAAGAGTCGGTTAACCCTCTGAGTAAAACCATCAGCGCCGTCTAACTGCTTATACTAAACCTCTGTTTCACTTAGTTTCCTTAAAAAGCAGTGACATTCTACAATAGCTTAATGCATGTTTTTAATTATCTTCATTAAATGGCCCTGTTGATGCCGATATAACTTAAGAAAAATATCAAACTTTTTTGAATTTGTATTGCTTTTTTTTAGTTGTGCTTGGAAAATATTCTAAAGCTACATATTATGGAAGAGCATGATGAGGGCTGCGAGAGGCGCATTTATTCACTGGAAGACCTTCGAGATCTTCAGAATAAATTGATGCTAATGTCTGGAAAAGGAGATCAGGGCCAGTGTGAAGTCGATCAGTTTGCAGAGGTGACTTTTTATCTTTTAGATATTTTATTATTTTTTTCACCATGGCTGTTGTAATTATCCCCAAATTAACTCCCCCCCCCCCTGCTTTTTCCAGGTCTTTGCTAGTGTACAAAGGTTGGGCTCTGTATTCATTGATTTGTTTGTTGCTGGAAATCCATTGTTCAGACACTGGGAGGCAAACATCAACTGTAATAGTAAAGAAGCATGTATTATTATGGACTTCAATTTAGGGAATGTTGTCAGTGTTGTCATGGTGGAAGGTGATGTCGCAGTACAGCTGCCAGAAGTCTGTAAGAAAATGGAGAGCTGCTTATGCTTCTGGAAGAATTTTATGGACAAGCAGAGATATCAGCATTATTTCTTAAACTATTACACTGCAGAACAAGTAGTCTACCTGTGCCATCAGCTAGCCAAGAGCAATGTCGCTGTTATGGAAGACCAAGTTCTTATGATGCTCTCCTTTATAAAACCAAATTGTGCCACTTCAGATTTGAGACAGGCTTGGCACAGGCTTCAGTATGAAGTAATTAAGAAGGGTCCTGAGCAAAATGGTGACTTAGACTTTCAGACTTTTATGGAAGTTCCCAGTGTGATGGTCAATGAGAGTATTGAAGAGCCATGCCCATTGATTGATGACTTGGCAAGCCAGTTGGGGGATGCTATTGGGTCAAAAAAGATAGATGTGATTTGGAATGCTTACATGCGGAACATGAACAATTTTCTGCCAGACTCCCTTGATGTCAAAAGACTTGGATATCTTCTTGAAATTTTGGCCAACAGCCCTAGTGAACATGAGGCTGATTCCTCACAGGATTATGGAACACAGTACATTCAGAGAGAACTTCCAAAAGGAATGGCTACTGGAAAACCAAATCTAATCATCTGCCCTTCTGAAGAAATTTTGATATCTTGCATTTCAACTTACATGATCAGAAAGGATCAGCCTCTACCAACCTATGATGAAGTACTCCTTTGTAGTGCCTTAACTCCATATGAAGAAGTGGAACTTTTCCTCAGACGCTGTCTCTCTGCAGGCTACAGGGGAAATAAGATATACACAATGCTCTATGTGGATCAACTTACCTATGAAGTTAGCTATAAAGTGGAACAATTTTTTCAGCATCAAGAAGCACGGAGCAGAAAGGATTACAAGCTTGTGTTGGTCTGCAGCTCAAACAGAGAGCATGCATACCTTCCTTCAGCTTTTAGTCAATTTAGATTGCACTTGATTCCCCAAGAGCCAATAATCAGTATTCAGCAATACCTTTTTAGGCATTTTACAGTACCAGATGACATATCCAGTGCTGCTGCTGTGTTCAAAGACAGACAGTGTGTCGGAGTTGTATCCTCAGAAAGATCAGGAGTTGGTGAGTACATAATGAAGTAATGGATTTCAGTTGGCTAGACTTATTAATTTGTGTTGGCTAAATAAATTACCCTTACAAGAAAAAAAAAGGAAAACTAAATTGTGTTTTGTGTGTATGAATATAATGATTTTTGCAAAAGATGCTGAAATACACCTGTTGTGCATTTTAGGAAAATCACTTTATATTAAAAGAATGTATGAAAAATTGAAGCGGGTCACCAAGAAGCCTTCACAGCTGAAGTGCATCAGGTTAATTGAGCCAAGAGTTGATGAAAATGTCATCCTTCAGTCCTTGCTCAACAGCCCAAAGAAAAAGGAGCTTTCAGTCTATCATTTTGATGTCACCACCATGGTAGCTGTCTGATTTTGCTTTAGTTATTTTTATAGTTTTTATTTATTAAGTTTAAGATTGTATTTTATTAGCAAATTGAAAGAAATGTTATATGATATATGTTATGTATACTTCCAGGTAAAGAAAGGACTTCATGAATTTCTGTTCAGGCTGCTGATCCTTGGATACCTTATGGACTCAGAAGGAAATATGTGGAAAAGCAGTAATAAGCACTTGTATGTCATTGAGATACTAAGACCTGAGACATCCCAAAATGATCGAAGAGCTGTAAGTAATATCATTGAATGCATTTAAAGGGATTGTTCAAACGGAAATGAAAATGATTCCGTCGTTTACTCAACTTTTGAAGCACCCTAGGTGTATGAGACTTTCTTCTTTCAGACGAATCCAAACGAAGTAACAAAAAACAAATTGTTCAGACCCCTCCAAGCCTTTGAATGGGTTTAAATGAGTGATACCCGTTACACTTTGGAAAACGTGAAATAACGTCCATGTTGTAGACAAATTATCTCAAATAGGAAGCTATGGCTTTATTGGATAAGCCTAAGACATATCAACTAAACTAACTCATAAACACACATTCATACAAGTTGTGCTACAGAATTCCCTCTGTGCAGAAAGGGGTTTCCCGAGGTTGCTGATTGGCTGGAAGGTCAGTTACTGTGGAAGTCTTGGGAGGCTGTTGATTGGGCGGTGGCTAAAGGAGTGCGAGTTGTGGTCCGTTTGAAGTTTAATGTTGTGCAGTGAGAGACTTGGAGACACTGCAGGCAAAGCGTAACTTGCACTCTTACAGAAAGAAAAGAAACTATGGTAAAGAAACAAAAGTAATGAGGCTAGATGGGTTTTCTACTCTTCAAGGCTAGGCAGCAGCAGGCGTGCAGGCCGGAGCACTCTGGAATGGCTCTCAAAGAACGCAAAACGTGATGGAAATCACTAGTTAAAAACTTGATTAAGAGCATAGTTTAAAAACCTTGTCTTGAGCTTTTAAATTCATTTTTGGACACATCCCAAAAATGTGTTTTAACCAATAGATTTCATTCTAGCAGTTTTTTGCCAGTTCTGTGAATATGAGGGCAGTTTTGTGAAGACCTGGGGTTAAAGGTCTCATCAGGAATTAGGGGGATGGAGATCTATCCAACAAGGTCTTCAATTATTTTACCCATGTAATGATAATAATGTCCTTTGTCTTTGACCATCATGTTGGTTATCTGCCCAATATCTCCTTCCTGAGTTGGGATTCTTTTTTGTTAATGTTGCAAGCTGTCCTGTGAAAATGTCTGCTGGATCTGCTTGCATCAGGCAGGCAACAGGGTATCATGGGCTGATTTATGACTTCCTCTTGGTGGAATTTGGCTCCTCATGTTCCAATCAAATCTTAAGTGTCTGATTCATTCTGATCCGCAACAATGTATTTGTAATAAAACGTCCTTCGCATGGCTTCGGGGTTGAATAAAGTCCTCCTGTAGCGAATCCATGTGTTTATATGATAAATTTCCATATTTCAAACTTTTCTCTCACGTCTGCTGTCTGTTGAAACTGGAAGCAGTCCCGGCAGATGTATGCATCATGCGTACACCTCTGTGAAATGTAGTTTCAAAGGAAACAATGTTTCCGTACTTTAGCAAAGCAACACCAGTCGCTTCTTGGCTTATATCAGAATCTTCCTGCTTTTTTTTCTTTACAAATACTTGGTTTGTGTTTTTCATTCATGACTGGCCTTTTGTTGCTCTCTCTTCACTCGCTAATCACATGACACATACATCTTATGTCATCCGCCGGGACTGCTTGTGGTTTTCAAAGATAGCAGAGGTGAGAGAAAGTGTGTATAAAGTTTTGAAATATGGATATTTATCATACAAAAATGCATGGACTCACTACAGGAGGACTTTATTCACCCCGGAGCTGTGTTAATAAAACACCCTGTTTTGTTACGAATGCGTACACATTATTTCACGTTTTCCAAATTGTAATGGCTATCACGCATTAAAACCCATTCAAAGGCTTTGAGGGGTCTGGACAATTTTTATTATAACTCCGACGATTGGATTCGTCTGAACAAAGAAAGTCACATACACCTAGGATCCTTCAAATGTGAGTTTTAACAGGATAATTTTCTTTTTTGGGTGAACTATCCCTTTAAGATTAGTTGTCAATAATTAGACAAATGCCTCATTAATGTAATTTTCTCTTCATGTTAGGGTGCAAAAGTTTCATCTTCTTTCCTGGATGTGTTTCCAAATGTCTACTGCCGTCCACCCAAAGAAGTCCTTGAGTTGGAAATGAGAATGCAAGAAGATCCATCATTAGAGCAGGGTGATGATCCCCTTATGGATGACCAAGAGTTCAAGAGCGAGGCCTACCAGCGGCCTTATCAGTACCTGCAGCGTTTCTACAATGGTGTCAGTTTGGATGCTTTCATGTACCAAGGAATTGAGGGAACTCATGTTGAATGCCTGCAGATGTTGTTTGTGTACTGTGGCATCGTAGACCCCTCTTGGGCAGAGTTGCGGAATTTTACTTGGTTTCTGAACTTACAACTTCGGGATTGTGAGAATTCGGTCTTCTGTGATGTTTCTTTCATAGGGGACACTCTGTTGGGATTAAAAACTTTTGTTGTTGATTTTATGATTCTCATGGCAAAGGATTTCGCCACTCCTTCACTTAGCATTTCTGACCAGAGTCCTGGGAGACTGCACAATGACCTTTCTTCTGCCAATGAAGAGGATCTGGCTCCATTTAGGATAAGAAAACGATGGGAGTCTGAACCACATCCATATATTTTCTTCAATGATGACCATGAGTCCATGACATTCATTGGCTTTCATCTTCAGCCAAATGCACAGAATGGGATTGATGCAATTGATCCATCAACGAACAAAGTGATCAAGCAGAATATCATGACCAAAGAGCTCTATGAGGGCCTCAAACTACAGAGAGTTCCTTTCAATGTTGATTTTGACCAGCTCCCAAGATGGGAGAAAATTGAGAGACTTTCCAGGGTGTTGGGAATACAGTGGCCTCTTGACCCAGATGAAACATACGAGCTCACTACAGACAACATATTGAAAATGTTGGCAATTCACATGCGCTTCCGCTGTGGGATTCCTGTAATAATCATGGGTGAGACAGGATGTGGGAAAACCAGGCTAATAAAATTCCTCTGTGAGATGCACAGAAGTGGAGTTGCCACTGACAACATGAAATTAGTCAAGGTTCATGGGGGTACAAGCTCAGACATGATTTACACCAAAGTGAGAGAAGCAGAGGCCATGGCGTTAAGAAATAAGATGGATTATGGGTTTGACACAGTGTTGTTTTTTGATGAAGCAAACACAACAGAGGCCATTAGCAGCATTAAGGAAATCCTTTGTGACAACACAGCTGAGGGACAGGATTTGACAAGCGGCACTGGCTTGCAAGTCATTGCCGCTTGCAACCCATACAGGAAACACACAGATATAATGATCAAGAGATTGGAATCAGCTGGTTTGGGATACAGAGTTCGTGCTGAGGAAACAGATGAAAAACTTGGATCCATTCCACTTCGCCAGCTAGTGTACAGAGTGCAGGCCTTACCACCTAGTATGATTCCACTAGTTTGGGACTTTGGACAGCTCAATGACCATACTGAAAAAATGTACATCAAACAAATAGTCGAAAGGGTAGTTGAAACCCATTCCATTGATTTAAACTATGTCACTACCATTACAGATGCTCTGTCAGCCTCACAGAAGTATATGCGAACAAGACAGGATGAATGTAGTTTTGTCAGCCTTAGGGATGTGGAGCGCTGCATGCAAGTTTTTGGCTGGTTCTACAAAAACCACCCAATGTTACTCTCAGAGCTTGCCCGGTTTGAGAGTAATCAGAGGGCTGAGAGAAACGAGCAACATCAGAGGGATATGGATGAAAGAAACCCAATTCTTTGGTCATTAATTATGGCTGTTGGTGTATGTTACCATGCCTGCTTGGAGGATAAAGAGAAATACAGAAAAAAAATTTGCAGGTACCTTCCAGAGACCTACAATCCATTGAAAGTAATGCAGGAGATTTTAGTCATTCAGGATCTTTTTCTGAGTGGTGTTCCATTGGGTGAAACCATTGCCCGAAACAGTGCATTGAAGGAAAATGTCTTCATGATGGTGATTTGCATTGAACTACGAATACCTCTCTTTTTGGTTGGAAAACCTGGAAGCTCCAAGTCCTTGTCTAAAACTCTGGTAGCAGATGGCATGCAAGGCCAAGCAGCCCATTCTGATCTGTTTAGAAAACTGAAGCAAATTCATCTTGTTTCCTTCCAGTGCAGTCCTCATTCTACACCAGATGGGATTATCAATACATTCAAGCAATGTGCCCGTTTTCAGGAAGGAAAGAATCTATCAGAGTATGTCTCAGTGGTAGTGCTAGATGAGATAGGTTTGGCTGAGGATTCCCAGAAAATGCCTCTGAAAACTTTACATCCTTTGCTGGAAGAGGGATGCATAGATGATCAACCAGTACCACACAAGAAGGTGGGATTTATTGGTATTTCGAACTGGGCTTTGGACCCAGCCAAGATGAATAGAGGAATATTTGTTTCACGTGGTGATCCTGATGAAAAGGAGTTGATTGAGAGTGCAAAAGGAATATGTTCCTCGGATGACATGATCCTTGAAAGGGTGAGAGATTACTTTCAGCCATTTGCCCGTGCTTACCTAAACATCTGTAAGAAACAGGGAAAAGGTTTTTTTGGCCTGCGAGACTACTACAGTTTGATAAAGATGATGTTCGCTGTTGCCAAAGCTAATGACCAGAAACCTAGCGCAGAACAGATTGTGAAGGCTGTGCTGAGAAACTTCAGTGGCAAGGATAATGTGGATGCTGTCACAGTTTTCACCAGCAGACTAAATGTCAAACCCAGGCTTGAGACTATCAGTGCCATTGAGCTTGTAAGAGAAAACATCACAGCAATTGGACAAGATGAAGAATGCAGATACCTTCTGGTTCTGACCAAAAACTATGCAGCCCTTCAAATTCTTCAGCAGACATTTTTTTCAGAGCAGTACCAACCAGAGATTATCTTTGGTTCAAGCTTTCCAAAAGACCAGGAGTATACTCAAATATGCCGCAACATTAACCGTGTCAAGATCTGTATGGAAACTGGTCAAACCGTTGTACTTTTGAACTTGCAGAACTTGTATGAAAGCTTGTATGATGCCCTTAACCAATATTATGTTAGTCTTGGAGGTCAGAAATATGTGGATTTGGGGCTTGGAACCCACAGAGTCAAATGCAGAGTGCACAGAGATTTCAGGCTCATTGTCATTGAAGAGAAGGACATTGTGTACAAGCAGTTTCCCATTCCATTGATCAACAGATTGGAGAAACATTATCTTGACCTCAATACTGTACTAAAGAGTGAGCAAAAAGAACTAGTTGAGAAGCTTGAACAGTGGGTTCAGTCCTTCATTTCTGCTAGAGGCAAGCACTCAGTTGCTCCCCAAGCACGCCGTTACCTTGCAGCTGATGCTTTCATTGGCTACCACTCGGACACTTGTGCATCTGTTGTGCTACAAGTTACAGAGCATCTCAAAGGGCAGGAGCTCTCAGATCCTAGAAAAGTGATCTTAGATGAGGCAAAATTGATCCTTTTAAACTGTGCAACACCAGATGCCGTGGTTCGGCTGGACTGCACTTCCCTCCCCAATGTAGAAAGTGATCACTTGTCAAGGGTATACTTTGAAGACCAGAAGCACAGTTCCCTTACTGACTTCATCCTTTCTCACCTAAAGGAAGCAGGGCCTAGCCATGCCTTTTTCACAGAGGTAAATACATTGTATTTTAAATACTCTGATTATGACTGTTGAAGAGTGGTTTTTGATTATGACTGTAGGAAGTGTGGTCTAGAACTGACTAAGGGGCCTCAGCAGTCTTTCAAAAGTTGGTTTTGGTTTAAACGGATAGTTCTCCGTTGCAATTGTTGACATTATACAACAATTCATCTCCTCCACATCCTGGTGCCATTTTGGAGAGTATCTACTGAACGTAAACAACATATGGCTACTCTGTGTCAGCTGTTTATGTTCAGATCAAAGTGCAAACAATGTATCACCATGATGCAGCTGACACAAAATAGCATGCATTGTTTACTTTCAGTGGATACTCTCCAAAATGGCACCAGGGTGACGGAGGGGAGACAATTTGTAAAATTAAGTCATTATTTTAGTTTTTTTAGTATTCTCATGACTTTGTAAAAGTACATTTGAACCCCTGATGTCACATGGATTATTTTACTGATTGTTATTTCCTTGTTATGTTTCTGGACATTCAGTAGTAATGTTTCTTATTTTTATGAATTACCTCAGCAAATATAATTAAAAAAAAACTGTGTTCCCTATGAAAATCAATAGATTTAGGATTGAATATTTTTAATTTTACCTATTTATAATTTTTTTTACTTGGTTATTTTAAAATATTGCCACTTCTAGTTTTGTTAAATAGAGAGACTGAAGCAAAGCAGCTTAATCATTACGGCAGAAACACCAGAAATCTTGGGCTACATTGGGGGCATTCAGATACTGTCATAAATATTGAGGGAACTTTGAGACAAAAGGTTTTAGAAACACTGCTCTAGAACAATTCATAACATTTCAATCTTAACATTTTTATTTCTAATCCTTAGGTGACTACATTCTCAAGACTTCTGACTGCAGCAGAAACTGAACAGCTGCAGGACGTCGTTCAAAACATAGAGCTCCTCTCACTACAGCAGTTTGACACGGAACACTCATTCCTGAAGAAAATCAAGTATTGTGCTCACAATATCACTACATCTTGTCAAATCACAAAAGAAAATGCACATTTGTTCTTAAAGTAATTAAAAACATTTTCTCTGTATTCAGAAATTATTTGGAAAACACCACTGGGGACAAGATACTTATCATCCAATCTGATTTTGATGAAGGCTTCCAAAGGTTAAATGTCATTGCATCCTCAAAGTGAGTTAAAATGTATATTTTACTAGTTCAGTAAATGCAAAGCAGCGTAATTTGAACTTAAAATATTGTTCCAGGTATTCTTCTATCAATGAAATCAACAAATTCAGCAAAGAGGGCAATCAAAAGGTTTTTGTGTACTTCATCACTAAACTACCCAGAATGGATGGTGGAACTTCCTACATAGGATTTAATGGCGGTAAGACTAATTTGATTTCATCAATGACCAGCACTGTTTGCTTTTGCTAAAACCTCATCATAAAATTTTCTTTTATAAGGGCTATGGAAGTCAGTCCACATTGATGACCTCAGAAGATCGAAAGATTTTGTCTTTGATATTAAAGCCTTGCAGAGTCTGACCATTAGCCAGCTGTTTGAAGAGAAAGCAGATGAACCTGAAGGTGGTGTCATTTATTTATTTATATAATATTGAGCATTATCTTTTAAAGGGTTGATTCACATTCTGAAAAGATTTAAAATAATTTTTATTGCTTGCAGCTATGGAGGTTGATGACATGTACACAGAAGAAGAAGAAAGGATGGAGCTAGAAGACAATACTGTGAGTTACATCCTCAACTGTAGCACTATACAGTATTTTCAATATTTTTGTGATACTATTAATACCTTGTTCAGTTCAGAACGCTTCTAGGAGAGCTTAGTAATTAAAAATGTAAGTATATTTCTTGTGCTCTTTAGGGCTGGAAGAATATTTTGGACACCACAGCACTAGTGCGAAGCTGTGTTCAGAGTGCAGTTGGCATGCTAAGAGATCAAACAGAGGCAAGCACCCGTAGCACCAGGAGAGTAGAGATTCTGCTAATGCTCTTGGCTGACAACAACACTCTACATGGTGAGAGATCTCTGTTTCTCTTGTTGTTCTTTATAGCTTTCATTAACTGTCTTATAAGGTATAACTGATATTAAGGTATTTGTTACCAGCTGAATTTCTGAAAACTTTAAAGAAGCGGCTTCATGTTCTATTGACGACTCATGATGAAAACACAATCTCTGCCAAGAGCTGGGTCTCAAAGGAAGCACTAAATACTGATGCATTGCAAGAAGGTGGAACTTTTAGGTAAGTGTAAGAGAGTGATTTGCGGAGTATATTGGATTGTAGCCTTTCAGATGTTCTCATGGATTCTCTTTAGATTGACTAGCCCCTATTGGCTCTTGAAAAAACCTATACCTTCTATATATTCTTCAACTCTAGTTTTAATAATTATTTGGGTTTTTTTTTAGACATGCTCTGTGGAGGCGGGTTCAAGCAGTAGTAACTCCCTTCCTTGCACAACTTGTTTCAATTATTGACCGCGACTGCAATCTAGACCTCTTGCTGGATAGAAATTCTGAAGAATCTTTGAAGAAATTGTGGCTGGAGATTTTTGGAGATGTCAAGTTACTAAATGTTCCTTACACAAGAGTGGAAAACAAGTATGTAATTATGTGATTTTTAAGGTGAATTTTGTGGGATGTTGAACCCAAAATTTATGCAAATATGCTAATGTTCCTGGTTTCACAAGCTTGATTGTGCTTTGTGTTTGACAGGAATACTGTAAATTCTGAGCAAAAGTTACAAGAGAATATTTCTGAGCAAGTTACTGAACTGAACTGAATAGCTAGCTACCCAAATAATAACATTAATGGCAATGAACATGGTTTTTATAATTTTAGAAATAAAACATAGTCATTGCTGAAACTGAAAAGACTATGTTTTATAGCTCAGAGATGAAGACAATCTTGGTTCAGAACCACATTGCAGTCGACAGAAACATGGGTTGCACCTTGCCTTTCAGCTGGAGGATTAAAGATTGTCTAGAGGAACTCTGGGTGCATGCTTTGCAGCGAGAAGGTATTTTCGTGCATTTCAATGATTATCGTGCATCCCTACATTTCTTTTTAATTTTGCAGAGGAAAATGTTAATTATAAAAGGTGATATATATATATATATATATATCACCTTTTATAATTAACATATATATATATATGTAATATTTTTATTTTATTTTTTACATTCCTTTCAACAGGACATTCTATAAAGCAATTTGATGAATTCTTTTGGAAGACCCCCTTAGGCAGGTACATCTCTGAAGCAACCCATGAGGTGCAGATGGAGTTTTTCCACAGGTATCTCCAGGATTTCATCTCCATGACCATGAATGTGACATCAGTGGTGGATCTCAAGGTGAGAAACAGACCCTTCATATCAAGATTTCTAACCATCATCTACACATCCAAGCACACTTGCTCATGTGTTGTTTTTACCTTTTGCTGTAGCTCTTATGTGGTGCCCTTACGTGTGGTGTTCATGAGCTTAGAGGCAGTCAGGAAGGGCATGAGAGTGAAGTGATTTCTCTGGCCTGGGTTCATGCTGCCTACCATCATTTCAAGAACCGAATACACAACCTCTACAGGATGATCAGTATAGAGCCTCAGATTGCTCAAATGCTAATTGATAACAGATGTGCCAGAGAGGGCACAGAATTGGTAATTGCATTCAACTTTTATGGTGTATTACAGTGATTGTTAATTTTCCCCTGACCACCTTTCATTTCTTTCAGGTGTTAGATATTTATGCTTCTGTAGCTTGTATTGAATACCTAGAGCCTCAGACTCTAGATGGAGATGTTCAGAGTCTGGCTTGGCTGAGACGTGTAAAAAAATTACAGGTCCCAATTGAGCTGGTCTGCTCTGAGGAGGCCCTACGCCACTATGAAGACAAAAGCAAACAGATGGTCACCCACATCCAGTGAGTTATGAGCTATAAAATGTTTGTCTTTTGAGTTCTTATTGTCTTATAACTATCTTATCATGAGACTTCTCTAACATTTCTTGGGAAATGTTGCATGTGCAGCATGTATAAGTATCATGTTATCTGTCTATTTTTTGTTGCATTATTGCTTCATAGCAACTACAGCTCGGGGGGAGTAAGCTGTTTTTCAAATCTGACATTGTGGGACTCTGTTTCTGGATTAACTTTCTGGAATACAGTCATCCATCAAAATAATTTTTGACATTGAATCATTCTAGCCGCTGTGAAAAGGCTATAATCGATCATCCACCTATAGGATACTCACAGGCAAATGAGGCGATAGCCTAGTAGTGGGGACAACTTCTTTGTTTTTACAGAAGAGACGTAATGATGCAGACCCATGCTCAAATTTTCAGTGAAAACCTACCCATACCACTCAAATTAGAAAAGATTATTATAAGCTAACCATTATGAATCGGCTAAAGTAAAGCTATAGTTTTGAACACTGGCTGATCATGTACTTGCTCAAATAATGATTTTGAATAATTATTAACACAAAAGACTGCTGCTTTAATATAAACGTGCAGTTAGTCAACTAATGGCTTAAATAAACATAAGAAGTCACTGTCGTGGAAAAATGCTACAGGTGATATTGGAGAGAAAACACCAGGTCGATACCGGTTTGGTCCTGCAGATTGAAATTTATTCTTGTACAAGGACCCAACTCATCATCATCAGAGAAGAGAGGAGAAGAGTGAGGCAGTCTCACTTCCCCATAGCTTTTATACACACACATATGCATATCTCAGCAGTTTGCAAAACCACACTCTGTTCAATATGTGCCAAACAACTTCCATACATGGTATTGGATATTAAACCCAAGTCACACTGAATACATTAACTCAAGCCTACTTTGGCCCCCAGTTCAGCCTTGAGGCCCAAGGGTGAAGCTAGGGTGAAAAACACATGCTTTGCACAGTACAGTCTGTCTTCTCTGTCTTCTATTCCTGGCTGTCTTTTAGACAAAACAGGATCTAAATCTTCACGGCTCACATTGTACGTCTATTAAGTGCATCTGATAACGATTATAGCTCATGCAGCCTGCTTGCTTCCCCAAAAGCACACTCTTATATTCATGCTTATTAATCAGCATGTGCAGATAATAAAACAAACGGTTAATCATGATAAAACATTCATAAAAATACATAATAAAATTAATATTCGAAAAGGTTACACTCTTTAACACTAATTTTCATTCACATCACCTAGAAAAACTTTAGTTTTAATCAAATCCTCATTTCTTGCTTGGTATGTGGGGCTCTACCTCTTTGTCCATAATATATTAAATTTCCCCAGCACACATAATATCCCCATTGCTGGCTTTACCTTAAAACTATTTTCTGTATTTTGTAGTTATCAAAATTAACATTTATTATCACTTCATAATTGTTTTATTAATTTTCAGATGTGGCTGGCGTCGCATTTGTAGTCTGGCCTTGTTTGTTGAGCACATGCTGCTGGGTGTTGGAGATGTGAGGTTAAAACTGAGGCCACTAGTTCTGGAACACACTCGACGCCTAGCACAAGTGAGTCAACTCTGTACATTTCCTTAAAAAAACTTTTTGAACAATTTAATTTCTGCTTATATGTACTCATCTCTTTGCTAAAGGTCTTAGAGCAGAACTCAGATCTTAAAAAGAGGCAGCCGTTTGAGGCAGTGATCACCATACTCAAAGCCTGCAAAGATGGAGCATCTCAAAGCATTTTCAGGTTTGTTTGTTTTTTTTATTAGTAATATTTTCTTTAATAAAAAGGTTTAGTAAGAGGTTAATAAAGGAGTGTGGTGATTATTCACTGTTTGTTTATACAGGTTTGGAATTCAGCTTTGTCCAGTGTGCATGGGAGATCCTCAGGACCCTTTGAGTCTGCCCTGTGACCACATCTACTGTCTAACCTGTATAAAACAGTGGCTGGTGCCTGGCCAGATGCATTGCCCTCTGTGTGTGCAGGAAGTGCCTGATGGCTTTGTGCTCAAGGCCTCTGATGAAATACGGTATTCTTCTAAATGCTTGGGTTGAATAGCTGTTCTTTATCTCTCTGATTGTCTATCAGTATTCTCTTTATCATTCTAAAAGATGATATGCTTATTTTGGTCATTAGGGATCTCATCAATCAAAACGCACTGTTCAGAATGCGATGCAATGCTTTCTTCATTGATCTGGTCACTACTGTGTGCTTCAAGGACAACACTCCTCCCAGCCGAGACATCATTCTACACCTGTTGTCCCTCCTGATGGTGGAGTCCCACTCGCTTCCTCAGATCAGAGGTATGTCTGTTTATTAAGTATATGTGTGGAGGTCTAGGTTTTGATCAGAATGAATAAATTACCAGAACATTGTTCCTCTTTCTCTCAGGGAGAGACCGGAGGTTCTTGACTAAGGCTCTTTCACCCTTTGATGACTCTGTTGATAAAAATCCAGTGGTTCGTTCAGTGGTACTGAAACTCCTGCTCAAGTACAGGTGAGCACAGGGCTTCTAACAGCTCGCAGCACACTTTGAAACATTTATCAAGATAATATTTTTTTGTCTTTTCCTCTTTCAGCTTTGATGATGTGAAGCGCTATCTTCAGCAGCATCTGACAGAGGTTGAGCAAAACAACATCATTGAAGAGACTGATAAAACCGAGCTTTATTCTTTGTACATAAACTGTTTGGAGGTCTGTATATGACTACTCTGACCAACTCTCGGCTTAGTTTCAGTAGTTTATGATAATTAAATATTTAAATTATTAAATATTTGTGATTAAAATTACTGCATATCTACTGTGAAAAAACAAAATCTTTACTTACTCTTATGTTGTTTAATTAAAATATTTTTTTTGTTTATTCATTTCTCAAGAATTTGTGTTAAAATACACTGTACTTTAAACCAAATTTTAAACATATAGCACATATGGTATTTCTCCTGTGTCTGCAGGACTCAATGTATGATCGGACACAGTGGCATTCCATGGCAGAGCAGCAGGCCTGTTTACAAGAGGAAACTAGTTTTCTGCTGGAGTTTCTTCACTCTGATGCTGTCTCTGCACACACTGCATCTATAGAGCACCTGCAGCGGGTGGCCAGAGTTCGATTGTGCCTGGATATGGCGGCTGACATGCTAGTGAATAGAGCAACCAGTGCTGGTAATTTTAAAAAGCCTGTAATGCTTTTGTTTTAGTTTGTGACATGATATCTTGAAACGTGAAAGAACATGTCCCAGTTTCATTTCAAATATTACATGAACATTTTAAAACATACCTTATTATTTTATATACATACAGTGGAGGAAATAATTATTTGACCCCTCGCTGATTTTGTAAGTTTGTCCAATGACACAGAAATAAAAAGTCTCAGAACTGTATCATTTTTGTAACAATGCAGCGTGGTGGACATGGAGATCGACAGACACGTGGGGTGAGTAACAGTGAACATTTAATGATAACACAGAACATTTAATGAACACAGAAAGAAACTTAAAAACAGAATACATGAAACAGTTACATTCAAACAACAACTGACCCGGGAAAACTCAAAAGACACAATATAAATACAAAATCAAACAATAGGGAAACTCAAAATACCTGTGACACACAGCTAGTTACACGGACACAATGCTAAATTAACTAATAATCACATATGACAGCAGGAAATCCAAATAAGGGCATAACACGTGAACATAGAATGAAACAAAACAAAGGCTCTCCTGGCCGAAACTCTGAAACCAAAACCAACAACGGCTCTCCTGGCCGTAACTCTGAAACCGGAACCGACAACGGCTCTACTGGCCGTGATTGTGAAACTGGACCGGGCAACAGCTCTCCTGGCCGTGACTCTGAAACCGAAACCAACAATGGCTCTTCTGGCCGTAATTCTGACTCTGGAAACTTTTCATTTCTTTATAATTTGGACAAACTTAAGAAAATTAGCGAGGGGTCAAATAATTATTCCCTCCACTGTGTGTGTGTGTATATATATATATATATATATATATAATATCATTTATTATTTTTGTTTGCAATGTTTCTGCTCTTTGTCCCCAGTTTTGAAACATTGTTGCAACAGTTCATGAAACTATGGCCCTTAGAATGAAAAAGAAAAACGTTGAGTTAGGCTAGAAACTAAAGTTTAAAAATATCTGTATTTAAAAATGTAAGTACTTTTTCTGTTGGTATTGATATTGTTTTCTTAATTTTAGATACACTTGATGGTCCTTCAGCTTTAAACCCACCATTTTTAGACAGCGTGGTTAGTCTCTGCTGCCAAATCAGGAATGACTGGTACAGGGTTTACCTCATCAGAAAGATCTGCAGTCTTCATGGGGTTGAATATGTCCAGAGACTTCTGGCACAGGAGAGGTTCAAGTGGCTGTTTCCTCAGGAGATTCTTGAGTCGGTGGGTTTTGGATTAATTAACTTCATAATTCTGGCATGAGTTATGAGTATTTATTCTTTAACTGTTAATTTTATGTCTTTCAGAATCAAGATGAAAGTCAAATTGACCAGTATCTAGCATGTGGAATGGACTACAAAACTATTCGAGATGCAGTAGCCAAAGCCATGCTAGACTGCAAAATGAACACAATACAGAAAGCTATTGAGGTATTTGTTTACTCTTTTTCAATGCACACACAAAATCTAGAGACCTGCCAATCCACCTTATTTTTCCTTTAAGAAGAGGCACGGCCATTTGTACCTTTTCTGTGTCTGACTTCCAGTATATCTGCTTCCATCTAATTTTAGCTGTACAAAATAGCCCATTTTGCTGCTTGATATTACAAATTGATGTGACTTATCATAATATTTTAATGTATTATATTAACAATGAACAAACTTTTATCATTTACTGCACTTCGTTATTCCTCTCTTACATAGAAAAAAATGTCTTACATCTGCATTAAAAAAAAGGTGTATACACCATATCAGAGTGCATCTGTGTGGCAGTGTCCAGGGAAGAATTTAACAGGGGCTTGGGGAAAAAAATGCCACAAAATAGAAAAAAGCCTAAATTCAGGATGGTAAAATTAAATAAATTGTTATATTGCCTCCTACTGGGAAACTTTCTGACCCTGCTAGTGACCATTAACATATATATATAGATATAGTTCAGTCATTTGTAAATTTCCAGTTGGAATAGGATGCCTCATTAGATAGTAAAGAGCCAGTTCGCTAGTTTTAGTTTTTACACCAACCAATCAGATTTGAAGCACAATTTTAGTTAGTGGGATTTAATGTATCTCATATAGAATACGCTTTATCTATACAACATAACGTTAATATTATGACTATCTGCATGAAATTCCCTGAATGCAGAAGTGAACATCAGCTCGGAATGAACTCCTTTTGTGCATGCGTTCATCAAACAACAGTGTACAGAAACACAACAGCTAACATGACAGTGTTTTATTATAATAGTGTTCTCACTATAATGTTATGTATCTGACAGTCCCAGTCATAGTTATTACTATTCTGTTTGTCCTGCTTGTGCTATGCATAGAAGAAAGGCTTTAAAGGCTTTACTGCAGTGTAACTCAGCCATTATAGTAAATAAATAATATACACAATATATATATATATAAGCTAGCTGAAATGTTTTGAAATAGCTTGTAGCCTACCCAAAAAATCCAATTAATTTGAGTCGCGTAAGATTTAAATCCATCCATCCAACTTAAATCTATAGGGGTGGTTGTATTTATTCACGAAGATTAGAATATTTCTTTAAAGCTTCTTTCTTTTCAGATTCTTGTTTACAGTGTTATTTTAATAGGCTGTATATTAACTTACTTGGAGAAAACCACAGTTCTATGTGAAATTGGACATTGAGCACCCCCATATAGCCAAATGGCATGATCATAACACCCCACGAATATTCGACTAAGAGATTGGGAGTCTAATCAGGCTCCTCCTATCAAATCATCAACTATTCGAGAACACCCCTATGGTCAACATTAAATTTCTGGATTAAAACACACTTTTGTCTGTACTTTTTGTACTTTATCTGTGCTGACCAGTTTGCTTTACATTTAAAAACATCTTTCTCAGAAGGACTGCAACTGCACACCCATGAAGAAAGCTGTTTATCTACTCCTGGCTTTGTTCAGAGAAGTCACCACCCTGTACAGAAATAAAAACCCCAGCATGCACCCTAAACCTGAGGTAAAAGCACATAGTTATATATAATAAGCCATATTTTCTGTATTCTGTGGATTTTTTGATAAATGTATATCACTGCTACATGTCTGATATTCACATTGTTTTCTGTAGCAATGTGCTGGCCTTGAAGATTTTATCAGAAACTCAGATGTCTTCGTTCAAAATGAAATGAGAGCATTTGCTCAAGCGCTGGTGAAAAATGATCTTCATGCTCTACGTTTACAACCACAGACGACAGGCAGAGAATTTGTGGTGGTAGAGGTCACAGTTCACATGGCTGCAGTACTGCTGTGTGGAAATCTGCCTTTACTGCAGCCATTGCAGCAACTGGCACTGTCCCCAAACAACATGATGGTATGAACCCTTCACGCTTTAAATGGTGACTAAAATGTGTTTGAGGGTGATATTTCTATCATTTTCTCCTGACAGGCTTCATTTATTCCAACTATGCCTGATGACATGTTGGCAGTTGCCCAGCAAGCCATGGGACAACTTCAGTGGTATTGTGAGTGGATTCTGTTTATGTTTGCTGCTGTAGAATTTGCCAGTGTTATGCAAAATTCTGGACCTGTAAAAATTAATTGCACCTGGAAACCCAAATGCATTGTTAAATTACCTTATTCATGTTAATGCAGTGATAATTAAACAGAACTTCGTTATCAGAACTTAAGAGTTTAAGATAATATATTTTTAATTTGTTTACCTGCGTTCTACGTAAAGTTACATTTTCTGTTGTAATGCCTAAAATAACAGCAACAGCAATAACGTATGACTATCTATTAACCTATGGTAATATAATTTCTTACAGAATGAAATTCCTCAAAACATTGCTATATAAAAAATAACTGATTTTGCAAACCATAGTATGGTTCTTATATGACTAATTTTAGAGTGAAATATGATACTCAAAATAAAGGTATGGCAGGATTTTATTGATTTAATTTAAATAAATAAATAAAAATGGGTTATTTACAGTGCATACTGTACCTAAATGGAGGTGCCAGAAGGGAGAGGTAGATAAATCTTTTATGTTACTTGTAAGTAATTTAATAAAAGACAAAGAAAAAAATACTGAAGAGTTGTTTACAATTCTAGAATGCATGTATTACTAAAGTAACAGGGATAACCTTTTTTTGAGTCACCATGGGGTCCAAGGGGGCTGAAATATTTCCAGGCCTTTGCAATTGGCATGGCTTTCTGCTTTTAGAGAATTGTTTATCATCATTTCCTAATATCTGGCATCCCTTTGTCTTTGACAGTCTGTCCTAACGGTCATCCATGCACTGTTGGAGAGGTAGGATCATGCTATAGTGATAAAACTTCATTAACTAGATATTAATTTTCAAAAAATTAATATCTAGAAAATTAGGTTTGTTATTTTCTGCTGCTGCTTAAAATTAAAACATGGTTTTCTTTCTGTTATCTGTTCAGTGTGGTCGACCTATGGAGGTTGGTCGCTGTCCAGACTGTAATGCATCAATAGGTGGTGTCAACCACAATCCTGTTCAAGGCTTCCAAGCCATGCCAGTGCAGTGAGTTACTACTGCAATGAATCTTTGTTATTTTTCTTTTTTTTTAACCTTAAGGTAAAAAATCCATATATGACACTAAGCATAATTGATAAATGTGTAGAATTGTTATTTAATATGAAATATTGTCATTAATGTTAACATGTAGAACTACACAAAATGAGCATTTTAATTAACATTTTGGAATTTATTTTGCAGTATTTACTTGCACACTATACATTCATATGTGTCATCATTCCTTACATAAATGACTGCCTGTTGAACCAGTTTTGACCTAAGGCTTTTCTTGGTTTAAAATTTAGCCATAATAATTATTTGTAGAGATGTGGATGGCATCTTTTTTTAATGGTAATTCTTGAAAGTATTTTCTTTTATACATTTGAGGCAACTGTACCTCTTTGCAGGGGGGACCGTACTCAGTCAGGACACATTCTGGGTGATGTGCAGCGTCGTGACCAACCTGACATGCAGGACACTAAAAATATGTCACCTGCCCCCTTCGCTCTTCTCAGACTGCTCACACACATGTCCATGCTGCTGGGAGCTCAGAACAACCCACAAGTAATACATTCTTTTTTACATATTTGTAATATATGGTCAAATGCTAATTGTGGTTTTGAGTATTGATTCATGTAATGCATACATTACGTACATCCAGATCAAATACACGTTTGAAGAACAGAGAAACTGTATTAAGAACCAAACCCAGCTCTTGTGTATATAAGCTGAACTTAATTATATTTATCCCATATTCTGTCAAGAGTATCAGGCAGATCATCAAACCTGCTGTGCTGGATCCTGGCCCATTCTTAATGGCCCATCTTTTGAAGGACATGGAGCAACTGTGCAAAGCTCTAGGAAAAGGGCTGGATGATACAGTCAGTTCAATCCATTTGACCATCCACAGTCTACTGGATCCCCACCAGGCCAGCCAATGTAAGGGTCACACACCTCATTTTACATTTGTCACTTGCCATACTGATCCCCTGCCTCAGAAATTAAAGAAATATAACATTTTGTCATTCTAAACAGGGCCTGTTCCTTACAATCCCAACCTAACCACTAAAGATGCAAGAAATGGATGGGAAAATGCTATGAATACTGATGTCATCACACATCAGCTGAAGGTGAACATGTCATGTTTTAGTACATCACAGAACACAGAATGCATTATGCAGCATAGTTTGCATCTTAGTTTTAGTGTGTATATCAGGCTTCATTTTTCATTTATTTCCATGTTTTTCATTTCCTCTGAAATGGATAATTTTTTTTACAGTAAAAACATTTTTTTATTTTTGAGTAGTTGTAACACTGGACCTAACAAAAAAAAGTAAAACCTGAATGGTTGATTAAGAGCTGTTAATTAATTGTTACATTAATGACCTCAGTAGTAGAGTACTTCTCATAATCCTTCGATTAGAAGATTATTCCATTCTTTGATCTTTCTCTCAGCTTTTGGAGCATCAGCTAAATGAAGTCAATGCCTTCATCAGGAAAGATGAGAGAGTGTCTTCTAATCCAGTGATGAAGTTGACATTTGGGGAGCCAGGTCTTTTTCTTCGCTCTCTGCCTCAGAACTCTCTCATCCATAATTCATCTATTTGGAGCTGCAGGAGGAAGGTCTCAATGTTGAGTTTGACCCACATTGTGGAGCAAAACAGTGGCCGGGACACCTTGCCAGTACTCTGGCGGTTCCTTCAGAGGGTGAGAGATTTATTTGCCAGAATGTTTCTTATTAGCTGAACAAACCGAATGCATTTCATGATACCTGCTTTCTAAATAGATAGTTTATGTTGAGGGTAGACCAACCATTGGCATAAGTGAAAAAAAAAAGTATTAAAATAATGTAGAGAAAACAGAAATTGTAAAGCTGTATATTTCAGGAAGCAGAGCTACGGTTGGTGCGGTTCCTTCCAGACATCTTGGTTCTCCAGAGGGATTTGGTAAAAAAGTTTCAGAACATGACAGAGCTAAACTACAACACCATTGGAGAGTTCCTGCAAAATCAGAAAGCAGGTACCACCATAAAGTGATGAGTCAGTATGGAGATATTCATGCTTGGTCTATGATAATTTATTTTTGTTTATAATTACAGTAAGCTTGTTGGTGGTTGATTTGCCCATTTCAGCACAAATGTTTTCAGCAGTCATGCATGCATATGCCATTTCTCTAATAATAAAGTTTAATTTCATTGCAAACATAGTGACTCTGCCATATTTTCATTCAACAGCTTCACTCACTGCTTGGTATGAAAAGCGCATAAAAATCTTTATATCTACTTGGAACCAAATCAGGGTATCCCTGGCTACCACAGGTAAACCATCTCCTACCTGCAATGGCAAGCATAAGTTTGTGAAAATAACTGGATTTATGCATTGATTAAAATGTTATCTTCATCAGTTATCAGTTAGAGACAAAAACAGTCTTAATTAACTAATAGCACAAAACTTTGTACTTTTTCTAAATTGTATTGAAGACACTCACTGACTTCAAGTTAACCTCTGTTACGACTTTTTTCTAAAGCTAATTGAAGTCAGTTAAGAGATAAAAATAAGGGCAGAGCACCCACACTTCCAGTCTTTAAGGCACACAAAGACTGGTTACCAAGAAATAAAGCTGACTTCGTTAAAAAAACAAAAATCCTTAAAATACACTTAACATAGATGCACAAAGCTGGACTAGGCTTTAGCTAAGGTAAAGTCCTATTAAGTTATTTATAAAGTAGGTTAGATACTCTGTATACAAATTCAGAAAATTGCGGCTTTCTCCACCACATACTGTTACTGATTAAATAATGTATTTAATAGAAATTTGAAAACATTCTTAGTTTAGTCAGATGTGTTTGTTTTATTACTGTTCATTAAATTGTGATCAGACCTCATTTCATGAATAATCAGTGAAGAAATCAAAATATTCACAAACATTTACAGACTTATCCACTTTTTCATGACCATTTTCTTTCAACTTTAGACCACTGTGCAGAATTTCTTTGTGAGATATCTATTATATTTTTCTATTGATGAGTGATGCATGAGATGGTCTGTTTGTGTCAGGAGAAATAAAGCTGCCAGACGATTATACTCGGGAGGATCTGGGTCTGGATGCAGACATGCAGGTGCTGCTGCCACAAAGAAGTGGCCTGGGCCTTTGCTCCACTGCCCTCGTCAGCTATCTCATCACCCTGCACAACGACCTCATCTACACTGTTGAAAAATACACTGGAGAGGAATCTGGGTAAGAGATTCAGCAAATTTAGTTCCCTGTCATTTATAGTGTTTTATATAGTAGTATTGACTGCAGCAAGCACATGGTCTGAAATATCTCTCATAGCCACAAATGGTATTTTTGTGATGTTTCTCAAATCAGGTTAAAAAAAAAAAGAAAGGGAGAGCAGGCTTTTGTCATAGTTTGCCCCAAATTGTGGAATAGCATACCTTTTATCTATTTGGATAGTTGCTACAAATTCTGTTTTAAGCTAAACTTTTATAATATGTGAGTTATCCTGAGCTTTTTCTATATATGTATTATGTTTTTGTATTATATTTTATTGTTTTGATTTGGTTTTTTTTGTTTGTTTTTTTTATCATTATTATTATTATTATTATTATTATTATTTTATATTAGTTTTACAATTTTTGTACAGCACAATGGTCAGTCACTGTTGTTTTATTGTGATAAGCTGAACTAAGCAGACTTGACCATTTAAAAACAAAAAAA
Source organism: Enteromius radiatus (assembly GCA_032357445.1). Taxonomy (NCBI): domain Eukaryota; kingdom Metazoa; phylum Chordata; class Actinopteri; order Cypriniformes; family Cyprinidae; genus Enteromius; species Enteromius radiatus. Next base: position 12,650,816 of record JAUCMS010000002.1, on the reverse strand, counting down.
CAATTTAATTAAAATTGTTTATATTTTGTCTTCTGCAAAATGAAAATTTTGTGATGAGGGAAAATAACACCTACACCCTGCTGAAAAAAACAGCATATGCTGGTTAGGTATGTTTTGATAATGCTGGTGTAAGATGGTTTATGCTGGTTTAAGGTGGTCGTTTTGCTGGTTTATGCCGGTCCTTTGCCAGCACATGAGCATCATGAACCAGCAAAAAGACCAGAATAAACCACTGATCTATATAATGATTCTTTATCATAGATCAGTGGAATAAACCAGCAAAGAACCAGCATAAAACAATTTACTGTAAACCAGCATCCCAGCATCAAAACATACCTAACCAGCATATGGCTGTTTTTTTTTTTTTCAATAGGGCAGGCTTACTTTGAAGTAGGGTTCTGTGTCATAACTAAAGACAACAATATTACTTGGTGAAATATTATGAGATTTATTTTATATTACACTGGGAACCACATAGCAACCACCAAAAAAAAATCAGAACCCTGAAACACTGTGAACTAGCGGTTAAATTTACCACACCCAATTTCCCAGTTATACACCACCAGGTCTTTTGTGTTTCCTTGCAGTTACATGATAAGCCCAGGTGACTTGACGGAGCTGCACGTGATCCGTTATGAGTATGAGCGGGATGTGCTGCCATTGGTGCTGTCCAACTGCCAGTACAGGATGGAGCGTGGACAGGAAACCCTAGCAGAGTACGACCTGCCAAAGATTCAGCAGCAGATCCTCACCCGCTTCCTACAGGGAAAACCACACATCACCCTTAATGTACGCACCACAAGAGCTAAAAAATGCCTGTTCAGATGCGTTTTAGTAGTACGTCAGGACTGAAAACCAGTTTAAAAATTTATTTTGTCTTGTTTTGCGTTTTTGTCTTTGTGTTTAGGGTATTCCAACACTGGTAAACAGACAGGACAGAAATTATGAGGTCATATTTAAAGATCTTAAGGGCAAAGTTCAACAAGTAAGTTAAATAATTTAAAATATTGTAGGTGTTTATACATTGTATTGGTTATGTTATTATTAGAAGTCCAATGCTCAAGATGTTCTTAATGAATTATGATTTTGTTTACGTTTACATCCATTTATTCCATGTCACAAGTCGTTATGTGATTGTGTATCCAAAGGAGTCATTGCAGCCTCTGACACAGTATGACCTCGTAAAGGAGCTGCAGTCCTACAGTGACGTGTGTGAGGCCCTGTCCACGGTTGAACTGTCCCTGGGTTTCCTCGCCATGACGGGAGGAGAGCCACACATGCAGCTGAGCACTTATTTGAAGGAGGTGCTACAAATGACTGACCACATGGCCCCACACGTCTTCAAGGTTGGTCATGAACACACTTTCTGTATTTATTGTCTTTAAAACAGTGTTACAAGGATGATATCCTCACTGGTCTCATGGAAGCCCTGTATAGTTTGATTTAATGTCATGACCAGTTGAGTTTAACACTTGAATAGGTGTGCATAAGACTGACATGACACACGTCAGGAAGTGTCATTCGCTCAGTTATGTCATTTTAATGCAAAGATGACATTGTTTGAGATGCCTTTATGACAGCTTAACATAAACCAATACATCATAACCTGTCAGTGTCTTTATGACAAATTGATATTACTCAGACAATATAAAATAAATTAAACAAACAAATTAAATAAACTCCCAGATTTCATCCAAATATCTTAAATTGTGTCCCGAAGACGAACAAAGCTTTTAGGGGTTTGGAATCACATAGTACCCTCATTTATTAGTGATTAGAGTTGGGGTTGGGGTTCTTTAAGGCCACCTCATGTAAAGTGGAACCATAAAAAGTAGCAAGCATTGAATTTAGAATTTATGTCAGTCTCATTAATTGATCGCTCTGACTCTACACCTAATGTTTTCTGGCATTATTTTTCTTTCAACTGCTAACAAGCATTTTTCAATGCTGAAACCACATTTTCAAAACTGTTCACACATTCAGCAATACAAAAGTCTATGCGGACCAAACTGTGAATAATTTTTCATTGCTTTTAGACAAAATGCATCCAATGACCAATTTTTTATTCATTTTTTAAATATAATATCTTAGCAGAATAATTATTATGAAATTAAATAATAGTTATTCCAAACGCAACTAAATGCAATTTCAGCTGGAAACCGATCCAGATGTTCAATTTTTGTCTTCTCTTTTCTTTTCTTGTCTTTTTTCCCTTCTTTTTTGTTTGATAAATGGATGCTTTGGAATGTAAGTGATACCTCCTTGTGATTATTGTGTGTGCAGGCATTAAGTAGGTGCAGCCTGAAACACTGTGTGGCACTGTGGCAGCTGCTCAGCTCCCTAAAATCAGAGACAATGTTACGTCTGAAGAGGGTGAGACACTCAGCACAGTAAATATAGAATTATCTTTTGTTCTTTTAGTGAGTTTGTATGTGGTAATGATTCTGTTCATCTCCTCTTCAGGACCCGTTTATGGGCATCAGCAAAGTGTACAAACATCCTTTGCAGGAGGAACACAAAAGACTGCTTACTAGTTTTTTCACTAAGTCCAGCGCAGATGCCTTCCTGTTGGAGATGCATGAGTTTCTGCTTTTGGTCCTGAAGAACCCAAAAGCCACAGACACTTTTAGGCCTGACTGGGGGTGAGACCTTATAGGAATTGTTCTGTAACTTTTCTTCTTTCAAATGTTCACATCCAGTTAGTTTTTGGAGGGGTTTCGCTTTTTCTTCAAATTTCTGTTAAACTGTCTAAATAATGATCATTTACGAGAATTTTCTCCTGTAGTGTTTATCAATCAATCAATTACTTTTATTACCATCTGATCTGGATACGGACTGAGAAATGGAATAAGAAAGAGACAGACTTAATCTTGTCATTATACATTACCATCACTCTGTTCTCCTATTTGATAATGTTCAGTGCTTTGCTACAATCTGTATTGTTAAAAGCGCTATATAAAAAAAAGGGATTGATTGATTGATAGGGAGCCAGTGCAGTGTTGACAGAACCGGGCAAATATGCTCATACTTCCTGCTTCTAGTAAGGAATCTAGCTGCTGCATTTTGAACCAGCTGTAGTTCCAGCTATATTTATGAAGCGTGCAGAACTACCACCCAATAAAGCATTACAATAATCTAACCTTGAGGTCATAAACATTTATACCAGTGTTTAGTAGGGATGGGTATCGTTAAGGTTTTAACGGTACTACTACTTTTTTTTTATCTATACCACTTATCGATCCGGTACTTTAACAGTACTTTTATCTGTACTTTTTGTTGTTTTTAATATAAAAATAAAAAATATTATTATAATAATAATAAAAAAAATTGAGAACAGAATTAACAACACTTAATTTGTTTTTAACACTTAACATTTAAAAAAAAAGTAAAATTATAATCTGTAGCCTCACAAACACCAGCAAATATTACACAAAGAAAACAAATAGTTGTAAAACAAATAAATAAACACAACAATTTTCCTGTAAAAGAATAAACAGTGGCCACAGTTGGGGAATGCAGGTAGGCTGCAAGAGGACTAACAGTTTTTAACTGCAGTTAAACCAAAAAAGTTGCAAAATGCAGCTAAACAATCAGCCTTGGCTAATGTTTGTTTTATTAGAACACATTCACATAAATTAGTTAATTGTGATTGAAATTAAAGGTAATAAAAGTTTGGAACCTCTTGCAATGTACATACTGTAAATTAAGTGAATATATTTCATCACTACAAATTAATTTCTTGGTAAGCTCTGCATAGTTTATTATTATCCATCTGTTTGTAAATGCAGTACTGTAAAGGCACTTTTAGTGTTTAAAATTTATTTAGGCTACTGCAAAAAAAGATACTCTAAATATTTGTATGACTTTTTTTAATGTAACCTAAATGTATGTTTATCAAATTATTAACATTATTATAACATATAATTTAGGGAGACCTTATGTAATGTTTATGTCGTTATTTTGAAAGACTGCTAGCTTAAGTAATTATAAATGTTTTCTTATGCAAGATTTTTATTAAAAAAGTAAAGTAAAACGAACTGTCCCGATTCAGTGTGGTCAGATGAGATGTTGACAGGTTTATTGTCAGTGACATTATTCTATCGTTATTTTCGTAACTGGTTATGAAATAAAAAGTCTCTCACCTCAGAAAAGCAAACTATCCTGTGGGTCCCAAGGCCAAACCAACTGAAAACCACTGCATTAGATCTTTCGGTTCTCTCCGCCATCGTCACTCTATTAAGCACAAGCGTTGGTGTTGTGCGTGCACAAGCTCTGTGTACAGCGGAACCTATGTGTGGAACAGACAGACATTTTGCGCGTCAGATTGCCAATAACTAGTGCAGGCAAATGTATTTAATATTATCGCTAATTAGAAAAGGTTCAAATATGCTAGGTAATGATTATTTAGCAATAAATAGAAAATGTTTTTGTTTTTTTTCCGCAGAACCATTAATGTTAGCTTATCGATCCTTCAACTTTTATAATTTAGCACCAGTACCGATTAAGTACCAAGTTTCGGTACCCATCCCTAGTGTTCTCCTGAGCCACAAGCGTAAAAATTATTTACTCAGTTTGTAATTTTTAATTTTAATTGCAAATCCTTTAGTTCCTCATGAGCCATCCTCATGAGCTGCATAAAAACAAAAAAATTGCGCTAGTGTAGTCTTATTTACAAACAAAAGTACTTCATTGATTTCCTTTCACTCACATTATGGTCTTATGAATACTAAATAAACTTCAACATTCAAAATGCAACTTCAAAAATTATAATGATATCATCAGAGTGGGTACTGAATAAACATTACTCACTTAATGAACTGCAAGTTATAGCAAAAGCTTTTTTTTTTTTTTTTTTGACTGAAGGCTTGTAAAGCTAAAAGTAATTTCTGACTGGTTCTGTGGAACATAAGCTCCTCTTGAACATATGGAAATCTATCATAACTCAATAAATTCTGTCTGTCTTCTAGTCTTAAAGACACTGTTGTGTCCTACATGGAGCGTAAAGATCTGGACATTCCTCCTGAAGTGGACGAGTTCTTCCCTGAAGAGATACTGCTCTCACAGTACACAGACGCATGGAAGTTCTCTGTTCTTCTCAGACAAGAAAGAAACCAAAGATAGATTCCATATAAAGTATTTCTGTTGTCTTACCCAATCACTCTCATATCAGGGAAATCTTAAAATTTATTTACAAATGACATCAGTACAAACTTGTGAAAACAGTGCCTTTTGTGCACCTGAGGCACAGTATGCATACAGTATTTGTCCTAATATAAAACACTTTATACTGCAATATTAAGGTACAATCTGTTAAAGTAATCTCAGATAATTAGCTAGTACAATATACTTTATTACAAAGTGTAGAAGGTTCAAAACAATCATAAATGTAACTTTTTGCTGTAAGGTTTTTCTTTGATTTGAAATTGCCAACAATTGCTTAACCATTTTTTGATGCATACATACTCATTTAATGTGAACTGTTGATTGTTGAAATATACACTCCGCTTCATGAGCCCAGACCCAGGTGGTCATGAATCCAGATGCACTTATGTCCATGTCTTTGATTTTGTTCCCGTTTTTGATAGTATAATGTCTTTTGGTTAATGTAGTTACTGTACATAGGTGTTCCATAATCTCCTAAAATCAGTATTTCTGTGTATCAATTTGTATGCTGGAAAAATGCTGTGTGCAAGAAGTTTACTTTTTCTGCGACTAACATGGGTTTAAATAAAGAGTTATTACAGTTTTTCATTTAAAATAAAAATAAACTTATACTGACCCCACACTGGCTATTCTACTTGTTGCTCTTTACATATCTATAG
>JAUCMS010000002.1:12614676-12632301 GCA_032357445.1 Enteromius radiatus | reverse complement strand
TAAATCCCGATATGTGCGTGGAAAAATGCGTACGCATATTTCTATGCCCATTTTGTGCGTACGCAACGTTTATACATGAGGCCCCAGGGGACGCTCTCAGTGGCTCTCCTGATCGATGGGTGGCGCTCGTGGCTCATCTGGTCATTCCTGCGCCTCAGTTTGTTTTTAAAGAAGAAGACATGGCGTCACGACTCTTCCTAAACAGTTGCAGGTGAAGATATGAAGAATTTGAGCTGCGATATCAACTTCGACATGTTTTTTGGTGAGCTCATACTGCTGTCGTTTTCGGATGTGTGTCGTTACGGCTTCCGATGACTCCGACTGTCTCTCATTATTCGTGTTGATTATTAGAGACATATACTAACTGTATTAAGCAGTCAACTCCTCCCTTACGAGTTTTTTTTAATATACAGCGTTTTTGACGTTTGAATATCTAATAATCGTTATATTTACACCACAGCAAAATCATTAACCATTTTATTCCTTTATAGTATCGTAAGAATAAACCTAAATAACAGGAATGATTGAACTGGATTCACATTTTATTGCATATGACAGGTTGTTTATACATGTTTATTGATTTTTTTTCGACATTAATGGGTTTAATATTATACTTGCTGTCGTTGTCATAGTTTATATTTATATTGGTTGACTTACATGTTAATGTACTGTTACTGTGTTTAATATTAGAATGTTTAATTATTGTTAGAATCAGTAGAATTTTTTGCAGTGACAAAAAATAACAATTTATTATAAAATGTTCTTTTTTATATTTTCCTTGACATTGAAAATTAGTTTTTTTCTTTTATCTTTAAACACATATTTAGTTATTTATTTTTTTTCACAAACACAATTTCATTCCGTCTTTCAAATGGTATGAGGGCAAAAAACTATGCATTTTTATTATGCACAAATAGAAAACTGCTGTTTAAAAAAGTATGGCACACTGCTGGAAATCATGAGTGATCTTTATGAACGTCTGTATTGTTTTGTCAGCCTGATTGAGTGTTGAGATGGAAATTATGGCTGTGAATCTGCTGGCCACCTCTCCGTCCACCTCCACACTCCCTCCGTCTCCCTGTGTGGAGGACTCTGGTTTCCCATTGTCATCTCTGGACAGTGAAGACTATGTGTTTGTGGAAATGCGGCATCCCAACAAAGTGCTGGAAGGCTTGAACAGCTTACGTCTCAATAATGCCTTCTGTGATGTGACCCTGTGCTGCGGAGGGCAGGAGTTTCCCTGTCACCGCATTGTACTGGCCTCCTTCAGCTCTTATTTTCAGGTAATAGTCGTTGTTTTTGTCTAAAAGCTGCCTAGTAGGATTAGTTCTTGACCTAAATAATAGCCATTGGCAAAACTTTATTACATATTTTCAAATAATTTAGTTTTAGGTCCATTCCAGAGAATTCTGAAATGTTAAATGAAAATTATATGTTAAATTAAACGAGTCTTTGTTTTACAAATACTTGTTTAAACCCTGAAACACCATTTTATATAAGTGGATATAATTGAAAAGTATTACCTAAAATAAATAAAAATAGAATAAGTCAGTCAGAAGTAGCCTATTTGAGTAGTAAGATTTTAGAAGTCTCTTCTGCTCATCAAGCCTGCATTTATTTCATGCAGAGTACAGCAAAACTTTGAAATATTTTTACTATTTAAAATGACTGTTTTCTATTTGAATATATTTTAAGTTGTAATTTATTCCTGTGACGTAATGCAGAAATCTTAGCATCATTATTCCAGTCACATGATTCTTCAGAAATCATTCTGCATTTATAATTCATATTATTATTGTTTGTTATGCTGAAAACATAATATTATGTTTATTTGGTGAACAGAAAGTGTTAACAGTGTGTAAACAGTGTTTAACCGAAAAGGAAATATTTTTAATACATTATAAATGTCTTTATTATCACTTTTGATGAATTTAAAGCATCCTGGCTTTAAATTGGAAAAAAAAAAAAATATATATATATATATATATATATATATAATTATTGTTATATGTAATAATGTTACAAAAGCTTTTATTTCAGGTAAATGCTGATCTTTGAATCTTTCTGTTCATCAAAGAATCCTGAAAAAACGTACTCAACTGTTTTAAATACTGATTTTATTCATAATAATTCATGTTTCTTGAGCAAATCAGCAAAATATGATTTTTGAAGGATAATGTGACACTGAAGACTGCAGTAATGATGCTTTACATCACATATTAAAATATATTCTAATAGAAAAGAGTTGGTTTAAAAGGTAAAAACCGTTTAAAATGTTTTTTCTGCACTTTGGATAAAATAAAAGCAGGCTTGATGAGTAGAAGAGACCGTTCAGTGTTTATTCATTTTATAAAAAAAACAAAAAACAGCAAATCTGAACTGAGATTTATGCTTATACGGAAGAGTAAAGTTTAAATATATTAATACATTTTTATCAAACCATTCTTCATGGATCAGTCATGCTCTTATCAACGCTTAACATTGTGTTGTTTTGTTGTCGCAGGCCATGTTCTCCACCGACCTGATGGAGTCTCGTCAGGAGCGGGTGGCCATCAACGGCGTGGAGCCCCAGATGATTGGCATGCTGGTGAGCTACGCCTACACGGCGGAGGTGGTGATCTCCAAGGCTAACGTGCAGGCGCTCCTGGCGGCCGCCAATCTGCTGGACGTGATGGCGGTGCGAGAGGCCTGCTGCAGGTTCATGGAGCGACAGATGGACGAGATGAACTGTGTGGGGATTCACTGCTTCGCTGAGGCGCACTCGTGCCGAGAGCTGGAGCGACGCAGCATGGAGTACATCCAGCAGCACTTCAGCACCGTCTGCCAACAGGTGCGCCACTCTAGATGAGTGCTGCTCAAAAAGCATTTTATTAGTACTGTTGTTGTTGATGATAATGATCATGATGTTATTATCAATACATAAAGCAGTTGAGTAATTTTTTTTAGGATTCTTTGATGAATGTAATGACCCAAAGATCAGCATTTATCTGAAATAAAAAAAAAGTTTTTGTAACATTACACATTACACCAATGATGGAAGATATTATAACTTTACTCTTCTGTATAAGCATAAATCTCAATCCAGATTTGTTGGGTCGGGTCAGAACTGAACTTTTCCAGCAACAGGCACACATTTTACCATGTTTAAGTGCATTTTCCTTAAAAAATCAGCACAGAAAGTGTCTAATGTGTTAGATGAAAGAATAAATGTTAAATCAATTTTTTTTTTTTTTTTTAAATCAGTGGATGTAATTGAAAATGATTAATTACTGTTAAGCTTCTGCTACTGTTCTGTTTGCCGTTAAATACATTTCAGAAAAAAATATGATCTTTCTAACTGCATAGACAGTTTGTTTTGTTTTTTGGCCAGTTGTGAATTATCCCTTTTAATGGCTAAACGTAGTGGAAATTACATATATATTAACATTACTTAAAGCACCTTTAGCATTGTATCCTCTGCTGTAATGTATTATCAGTGTAAGTAGACAAGAACCCTTGACTAACATTACTATTGAACTTAAAGGAATAGTTCACCCCCCAAAAAATACAAATTCTGTCATCATTTACTCACCCTCAAGTAGTTCCAAATCTGTATGAATTTCTTTGTTCTGCCGAACACAAAAGGAAGATATTTTGAAGTAAGTTTGTAACCAGGCTGTTTTGGGTCACCAATGACTTCTACTATGAAAATCAACGCTGACCCAAAACAGCCTGGTTACAAACTTACTTCAAAATGTCTTCCTTTTATGTTTTCATTTTTGGGTGAGCTATTCCTTTAAGAAAACAAAGAGACACGTTGTTGAATGTGTAAAAGCCGTGTTATTTGTGGAAATTGTCTCTGAAGTTGAAGCTAACATAAGGAGTTCATAATCTTAAATACTTAATTTGTGTGGTCTTCTTTTTCTTGTTTCACTTCTTCAGGAGGAGTTTCTGTCTCTTTGTGCCGATAAACTGACCGAGATCATTTCAAGTGACCATCTGAATGTGCCAAAAGAGGAGACGGTGTTTGAGGCGGCCGTTGTGTGGCTGGAGAAGAACCCTTCACGCAGACAGAGCTTCGAGAAGGTCAGTCATGAACCACATTCACATCTTCAGAAACAAACCCAACCAGTGCTACTTCTCTTCCGCTATTAGTAATACTTTAACAATGATGCTGCAATCAGAGTAGACTTTGAGCATGCAAGATTTCTTCGTTTAGCTGTCGATGTGCTTTATGTTAATCAGTGTTATTGTGAATAAAGACCTGTTCAATGTTCATCATAAAACATGGATTAAACTGTTCGATACATATGTAATGATATTAACATTTCCCCTTAATTTAAAGACTGTGTAATAATTGCAGCTAAGGATTTTGATGGTGAAAATAACATTTCCCTTATCATGTTATTGCATTACGTCTGGTTAGACGGTGTTAGCGAGCTCCACGTATTGGTGTTTTTTTCTCGTCGTGTTTCTAAGGGAGAGTTGTGTTATGATCTCAGTTGAGGTGTTGGGCTCCTCACGTGTCAGTGATAAACCCCCACAGATGTCTGGGATTAGCCGCCTTTATGTGTTTTGATGAACTGAGCCTGTGAAAGGTCACATGCACAGGGATGTGCAAGAAACGTAAATCTAGCCCTGATTGGATGACGTCGGACTGCTGTGTTTACATATCACTGTTGCTATGCAGTTATTTAAAGACCTTAATTACAGCTCTTGATGTAAAGCAGTCGTGAATGTACCGGACAGTTGTAATTAGTCGCGTTTGACAAAACAAGTGTCATTTTCGCTACTACTGATAATTTGATTTAAAGGGACAGTTCACTCAAAGATCAGATTCTGTTATACTCACTTTCATGTAACTTTAAAACCGTAAGTCTTTGAAACATAATATATCTTTAATGAAAGCTGAGAGGTTTCTGCCCCTCCATTGAAAGATAATGCAACTAAAATGCAACTCTCCATGAAACAAACAGAACAAGCCCTACGATTTACTAAAGTAACACACACTATAATTTAGTGTAGGGTCTCTTAACCAGTTGCTTATTAGCATGCATACTAGAATATTAATTAATTAAGCACATATTAATGCCTTATTCTGCATGACCTTATTCTACATCCCTAATCCTTCCCAATACCTAAACTCACAAATAGCTTACTAACTTTTAATAAGCAGCAAATTAGTCATTTTTTTGAGGGAAAAGTTAATAGTGAATAAGTGCTGATTTCGGCTTTCTCCCATCACTAGGTTCTGGAGCACGTTAGGCTGCCCCTCGTCAGTCCGTACTACATTCACGACATCATCGAGACTCTGGATGTTGTGAAGGAATCGCTCAAGTGCCAGAAGCTGATCTCTGAAGCCAAGGACTACTTACTGCTGCAGGACCGCAGAGGAGAGCTGTACAGCCCCCGAGCACGACCTCGACGAGCAACAGGTGACCGCTGTCTTTCTATCACTAAAGCATTCCTGCTACAACCACTTACACGTGCCTTATTTTACACTGCCTGCTCCATCTGAGCCAATTCAGTTGTGGATTTCTTTATCATTGGTATAAGATGAGCTAAATTAAGTTTGTTGCCATTGACAACGCATCAATTAGAATGAGAATAAATGACATTGCATGTGCTAATTTACTCATTATAACTTTCCACTTTCAACTGTTAACAAGAATAGCTTCGCACTGATGTGTAATGTATTTGCTCTTGACATTCTCTCATCCACCTTCATGAGGTGTGTCTTGATGACTATCAATGTTATCATGTTGGTCTCTCAGGCACAGCTGAGGTGATTGTGACCGTGGGAGGAGAGGATGATAAGGTTGTTCTGCGCAGCGTGGAGAGTTTCGATCCCCTCACCAGCCAGTGGAAGAGTCTGGCCTGTCTGCCCTTCGCTGTCAGCAAACATGGCTTGGTCGTGTCTGGTGAGTGTGTTAAGGGTGTGACATTCAACTTCCTGAATCACTGATATATTATATATTCATTAAAGCCAGATGAAACAGCACTGAGAAAGATATAGTCAGGCTTTTCAGTATATGTGGTTGTTCACAGACGAGCTGCGCAAAATCATGCTGATAATGAACATGATTTTTATTTTAAATAACTTTTATGTTTAAATATTTTTATGTAATTTATTCATATGATTCAAAGCTGATTTTTCAGCATCATTACTCCAGTCTTCAGCGTCACATGATCTTTTAGAAATCATTCCAATGCGATGATTTGATATTCAGTGAACATTTCTGATTACTGGTGTGGAAATTAGACTTGCTGCTTAATATTTTTGTGGAAACGGTACATTTTGTTTCAGGAGTAAAAAGTTCAAAAGAACAGCATTTATTAGAAAATCAAATCTTAAAAATTAAACTGTAATCTTACTGACCTCAAGCCTTTAAGTGCCGGTGTTCAAAAGTAAGCCATGTTTTGTGTTTATTCAGGCTCCATGCTGTATTTGGCTGGCGGTGAGTTTCCAGACGGCTCGGCCAGCAGAGAGATGTGGCGCTATGACCCGTGTTTCGACTCCTGGTCAGAGATGGCACCCATGAACGTGGCTAGATCAGAACTGGGTAAGGAACACCAATGTTTTTGCTGCATTCCATAAAGATTGCTTTCCAATGAGTACAAATTACATAATAAAAACCTACGTCACATACGTTTTTAAGCAATTCTCCTCAATTTGGTTTCAAAGAAAAATAATAAAGCTAATGATATGGCAGAATCATGTAGGACTATCCCACAATGCAAACCAACCTATTGCTTGGAAACAAACCCTTGTTTCAAAAATGAAAAATAAACAGGAATCTATAAGAATATTGTGCTGTGTTTCAGGGTTGGTGATGCTGGATGGATATGTGTTTGCTGTGGGCGGCTGGGAGGGCCGTTCTCGCCTGGACTCTGTAGAGTGTTATAATCCTCAGACAAACACATGGCAGTTTATGGAATCGGTCAAGATGGCAGTCACCAGTCCGGCTGTGGTGGCGCTAGATGGATTACTCTATGTGACAGGTAACGGGTTTGATTTCAGAATATTCAAGGTTAATGTGACTGTATGGACAGCATGCGGCCTGATTTTGTTTAACACCGAAAATAATGTCAATATAGACTATAAATGTCTGGAATGTGCCACTGCCAATCAATGCTAGTAGAGCAAAAATAACATCTATCTTTTAAATAAAATAAATTCATTTTATTCAGCCAGAATTACTCATTTTGGAGTGCTGATTACTAAAATAGTGCCTGATTTACCTCACCCTTTCTTACAAAATATTAAAATTTTTCAGATTTTTTTGGTTTGTTTGTTTAAACGGTCATCTGTAAGGTCTATAAGTCTTCTCTTTATTACCAGAAAAACTACACAAAGATAAGATTCCCATCTTTCTCTGAGCCTGGTTACAACCTATAATTCAATTATCAGCTGATTTTCACATGTATGAATGATTCTGAAGGCATAGAATAATGGCCAGTGACCTAAAGAAAATTTCTGCTGAATACGTTGGTGTTTTACATTCAAAATGGCAACAGAAATGTACAGATTTTGAGGAAGAAAAAGTTAATTTATTAAAGTTTTTTTGACATTAAATATTTGATAATATTTTGTAAAGTTATACATTCTGCAAACTTTTGACATTAGAGTCTGTTTTTTGAAAAGTGCATTAAAGCAGAAGCAGATGTATAATTTGAAAAATGTCATTCTTATTTTGTGAAAAACTGTACATGATACTGATATTTTTTAACTCGTGTCATGAAATTAGGTAATAATTGGTCTTTTTGTAAATCAGCAGAAATAGTTTCTTCAAGGGCTGTATAATATTCTCTTTTGAAACCACAGGAGGCGCTGTTTTAGAAGACGGGGACGGCACAAACTTGGCGCAAGTGTACAACCCTAAAACATGCGTGTGGACTGAGGTGGCGCCCATGCAGATCGCCCGCTCTGGATCTGCTGCCTGCATCCTGAAGGGCAAGATATACGTCATAGGTGAATATGGAGGCTTTTATTTCTTCTTCAAATTTGAGTCTCATCCTGTAGAGCAGTGGATCACGGTTGTTCCTCTCCAGGCGGCTGGCATGCTTCCACAGAGAACACGGATAAGGTGGAGTGCTACGACCCCAAGACCAACAAGTGGACCATGTGCGCTCCCATGAAGGAGAGGCGATATCGGCCCGGTGTGGCGGTGGTGGATGGAAAGATTTATGTTTTAGGAGGAGAGGAGGGATGGGACAGGTGAGAGATACTACACTAGAGCCCTATGAAAACTTTTATCTCTCTCTCTCTCTCTTTTCCATGCTTTCCAGGTTCTCTTTATTCCATTTTAATAGTTCAGCGGGGCACTTGTATAGCTTATTATGTAATATAGCAACATGTGCATGTTAGCATATATCTGCTACAAAGCAGAAAGTCCACACCAAACAGTAAAGAGGGGAAAAAAAGAAAAACTGAAATATCATCATAAATCATTATTTGATTTATTCATTCACATTTGCCAAATTCTGTGATGTCCCACGACATACTGCATTTTATATTATATACCGACTGGATTCAGATTTTCTTCTGATTAGACTCAATCTGAGACCTTATAGCTATCTCTGCTGTCTATTAAGTGTTTGTACTGACATCCCCTGCAGGTATCACGACACTATAGAGCGGTACTGCGAGGAGTCAGACAGCTGGGAGATCGTCGGGGAGATGCCCACCAGTCGCAGCTGGCTAAGCTGTGTGTCTCTGCAGCTCCGGAAGGACACTCACGCGGGCAGCCGTCCCGGCACTGCCTTGGAGACGGAGTTTCCCGTAGACTGAAAGCACCGGGCTCCACCCGCATCACTGCCGGCCGGGACGGAAGCCCAGGGGGCAGCTTTCAGAGCGTCCCGCTCCACGAGAGCTATTTAAGGAACAGAAGAGGTCCGACCCAAACTCTGGAGGGTCTTCAGAAAATAATCGTGTCATAAGCTATGCTTTCTCCAGTCTGGCCCTCTGCCACGGTGAGGCTGGATGGATTGATGATATCTGTGGTGATTGTAAGTCTGTGTGTGTGTGTGTGTGTGTGTGTAAGTGTGAGCCGCCATCCCAGAGTCTCCACAGTATCAGTTCAATGTGATGTTCAAGTGACGTACAGAGTTCCTTCCATGCGCTGAGCACCTCATGATTGTGACTTCATGCAAGTACCTTTGTTTTCTAACAGTGTTGTAGTGAAATGTTTTGTAATTTTTGTATGGTGGTTTTTGTTGTTGTTGTTGTTTTTGTATTTATTAGAAGTTTTTTGTTGTATTGAGAGATTTATGGAGTAACTAGCACAGATTCACTCAGTTTCTTTAAAGGGATGTTTCATCCAAAAATTACAATTGTCAATTACTCACCCTCAAGTGTTTTTGTTGAACACACAATGATGGTAATTCGTTTCTGGTTGCCGTTGACTTCCATAGTATGGAGAACAAAAAAAAAACTATGGAAGTCCATATCATGGATATTCTCTTTAACATTTGAACGATGCTCATACAGGTTTAGAATAATTTAAGGGTGAGCTGTCCCTTTAAGACCGTAAGTAGTCTTCATATTGTGCACAGTTTGTATGTATACCCAGATTACCTTCTACATTTGCCAAAATGTTTAGCATACAGTAGAGCACAGTGCGCTGGGTACTGTATCCCAAAATGCAATGTGTTCAGCTTGAAAAACCTGAATTACAGCTGCAGTTTTACCATCTTTGCTTGACTCATTGTTTGGTTTTTTTAAAAGGCTTCTTTAGCAAAGACGTTCATGCAGCATATATATACAATATATGAATCAGATAATGTTTATAATTAATGGTTATTACAACCTGAAATCAGACTCAGTTTCTCTCATTGATATAGATATATATAACCTTAAGTAATATTTGTGATGTCATCTCAATATCGACATTCTTTCTACATAACCACTAAGGTCATTTACAATTATTTTAAGAAATGTATGCATTCAATTAATTAAAGGAGACCATAAAGGCAATAATGGAGTCAGAAAAGATTTAAATTTTAAATACTACTCAAACAATTCATAAATATATTTTTCAATATAGTAGCACTACATTTTTAAACAAACTATAATTACAATATTAATTTCACAATTTTCTTATTGTATTTTTCAAATAAATGCAGCCTAAGATATTTCTTTAAAAAAACCTACCGACCCCAACATTTTTAAAAATAGTGTACAATCACTAATGAAGTACATTATTCTAGATTAATGACTGTATACACGTAAGAATTGAGCACAAATGTATCCTGGATTTTGTGTTTTATTACAAGTCTCTGCAATCTGTATGATCGCTATATATATAACTTTAAATGTTTACCATGTCAAACAAGCTTAATTCTCATACTTTAAAAAAAAAAAGAAGAGTTATATTTTTCTTTCCGTAATATAAATGTACATGTGCTCATCCAGTGGCAAAAATGAGAAAGTGACAAGTAAACACTTTAAAACTTAACACACACAAAACAAATCAAGATAAGAATTAAAAATGCATGTGGTAAATGACAACTAAGAGAAAATCAAAACTGCAGATGTGCGGAAGAGTTCTCAGACCAGCAGTCTCTCGATGGCCATCTGCACCGACTGAATCTGAGGCTTGAGCTGAGAGCCTTCTTTAATGGTGACGGAGGTGGCGATGACGGGCCGGGACACCCCACACGCACGGCCCAAGGCCTGCTTGGAGCGTACAAACACGTACGGGACGTTCTTGTCCTCGCACAGCAGAGGCAGATGAAGGATGATCTCCAGAGGCTCAGCATCAGCAGCCATCACAATGAACTCGGAAATGCCACGGTTCAGGGTTTTAGTGGCTGGAGCAAATCCGCAAGAAAATGAGTCACATCCCAAGCACATGCACATCTAAAATGATCGTTTCTAGTATGTTTATCTACCTTCATTGGCTCCTTTTCTCAGTTGTTTGTAATTGGCCGCTTGTTGAACCAGGTCCAGGATGGTTTTGGTGAGAGTGGCGTCAGCCAGAGGATAGGCTTTAGGGTTCACGTCTGGTTCAGCCTGGAAGAGACCAGCATTTATTAAATCAAAGTCAACACGGGACTAAAAACATGTATACATTAACGTACGCCTCTATGCGTCCTAACAGTTCTGTTTGCTACATGTAACGTTAGGCTAGTTATTATTTGCATGAACACAAGAGTTCTCTAAACTGACTAAGTTAGACAAACATAGTAATATCTAATAAACAAATACATTTCTAAACAAACTCGAGGCTGCTGTAACCTCTTGCATGCGTCACATGTGGGATGGATTTAATGGGTTTCATCAATAAAATACATTAAAACACCACGTGCCTTTAAACAAGACATTTTAAACCACGAAAACTAACTACGAGTGTTAAATCATTCAAAAAAAAACAACCAAACAAACGAAAACAGCAGCACGTGTTGAACGGATAGACATAGACACGCACTACACACTGACACGTGTTTCTTAATCGACATCTAACCGCTAACGTTAGTTTAAAAACTGTGATTGTGCATATTTACCATGTCTGGAAGCTGTGTTTTAGATGTCTGTCTAAATAAACGCAAGTGGTCCTCTCGGCGTGTGCTTCACGGAGGACAGGCGGACCGCTCTGGAGTTTAAACGGGTCGTCAATCGTTCGGCGAACGTTCTACGCGTGTTCGTGTTGCAGTGGTATACGTCGCTCGGTCACACGTCATCAAAATGAGACCGCGACAACAAAATTTTGGTAGTGATATATAAAAGTTAGGAATACTGCTTTAAGGTATCTTTACAAATGGAAGACTGCATTAACTCTTTAAAAAAATTATTTTACTGAATAAATAATAACAGTTAGCCTAAATTAACCTTCGTTCAAAACAACACACAATGTATTCAAAACTAAAATGGGGAAATAAAACATATTTTATTTGTAAAAGCTCCTTTATGTGTGTGAAATTCGGGCTAAATTAAATTTAAAAAGTGAATTAAATATAAAAGTATGGTTCATCCTCTTTAGAATATAAAGGTAAAAGGTTCAATTTTCCCACAAAGCAGTTTCGAGCACTAAATATTTTCATTGATATATTTCTGTATCTCTAGATACCGTATCTAGATCTAGACTTAATAAAATGTACTGACATTTCCCTAGCAAGAATTAAATATTTTTTAGCATCTTATTAATATTAAACAGCTTGTCTTTCCGGTGTATCCATATATGGTGTGTAGTCGCGGCGCAGTGGATTGTGGGTAGGTCTTCGGATCGGCCATAACTGTCCTTTCCAGCGACCGAAGGAGAGAAGCGGAGTCATGACGGGGTTCAGAGGTTTCACTCATCTCTCCGTGAGTCCTCTTTCTCTCAGTCTGCGCTGCTTTCCCCTCTCTACTCTCACGCCGTGTTTCAAACGCATACGAACTTTTAGGCTCACCACAAACTTCTCGTCGCGGTGTAGCAGGCTAATGTTGCTAGTGTCATTTATGAGCCGGTGTTTGACACGCAGCTGCTGTAAACTTTACTCTGGACGCTGGGAAACCTCAAATAAAAGCCAGTCGTTCAAAGGGACACCAGAGGCTTCTGTTCTTTGGAGTCCTGGTGGCTCTTCTGGTGGTATTTGTTTGTAAGTCCCCCGTGCTGGTGTGTTTCTGTGATGAAGGTCATGGCACAGTGATGCTGTACTTCCAGTGATAGACCTCACGAACATATGTGACCCTTTAAACCCGGTTTCTGTGTGATCTGAGAGAGCATGGTCGTCCAGGATGAGAAGTTTAGATCAAACGCAGTATGATGGAGTCAGGGTTCTCGTGTCATTGAACTACCTGTAAATGTCAGAGAGATTTGAAGTCTTAAATTCCTGATTTCCAGGTTTGGGGAAGACTACGTTGATAAGTAAATAAAGTAATAATGAATTGATTTAAAAAAGTAAAAGTTTGGTTATTTATATTGTAAATTTATGTCACTGGTTTCACAAATACTGTTTTTGAGAGCAGTCTCTTTTAATTATTTTCATTTTTTTTTTTTACATTATTTTACTTGCCCTTCAACTGTTGAGCATTAAAAGGAAATGTAAACCTTTAAAAGCATTACATGTCTTTTGGCATATCATGACATCCTTTTTTCAATCCTGAATATCGTGGACGCGTTAAACCATTACAGTCATTGTACAAATATAAAAATGAAATTATTCCAGTAAGTTATTCATGGTTTCTATTGTCAATTAAATCGCGAGAGAAGACCAAATGCACAATATATGTTGTGTTTTTCATTTAGTTACAGCGGTATGCAGTGGGCTGAACAGAGCTATTCTTAAGATAGTGTTGGTATATCAAACACAAACGTTATTCTCCTGACTTCTGAAAATAGAAAGTTAATGGAAATGTGCAGCCCATTCAGTCAAAGTGACAGATAAGGATTGTTTAGAGAATGATCTTAGGATTTCAAATGATTTGTTGCTGTCTTTTTAAACCTGAAGTACTGGGTAGGGCTGCACAATTAATCAAATTTCTAATCACAATTATGAATTTCACAATTACATAATCGTTCAAAAAGGAAATAATCATTCAAAGTCCACTTAACTTATTCTGAGTGCTTTTTTTAAGAGGGCTTTTCCATTGTTGTCATTTTAGTTTTAGTTTAGCATTATAGTACCATGAATATTTTTACATTATTTAAAGAAGAAACTAATTCAATGAACAGTTGACATTTAGGCTTAGTACTATAGAAAAGCAATAAAAGTTTTTCAGTTTAAATATCTTTCATATAAAAATATATGAAGTGGCTTCAAACAATGTTATTTAATACTTCTAGTGAGGGGTTTATTTAAAGTACTAATATAAGCCATAGATGCTTGCTTTAGCTAGTGGTCTTGAGACCCTGTTGTTTACTCACATGGAGTGTTTTTCACAGAGACGATGTTATGCCGCTGCCGCCAGGAGGAGCGAGGCATTGACTGAACCTCTGGTCACCCGAAAACCTGCAGCAGCACCAGCCCTCCTTCCTCAGGACGTCCAGGTAATGGGAATGGATGTAATGTTGTGCTCTCAGTTCAAATCACAGTTTGAACCCACTACGTAACTAATATCGATTATCAGGTGTCCAAGCTTCCCAGCGGTCTTGTCATCGCCTCTCTGGAGAACTACTTTCCCGTCTCTAAAATTGGTGTATTTGTGAAAGCCGGCAGCCGCTATGAGACTGCAGAAAACCTGGGCGTCACTCACATCCTGAGATTAGCAGGCAATCTGGTATGTTGAGGGCAACTTTAATAAACACGTAATCATACAAGTTCGCTACTATTGGTATCTGAATTAAAAGTTTTAAGTGATGCAGAGGATGTTTTGTCTGTTTTTCAGACCACTAAAGGCGCGTCAGCATTCAGGATCTGTCGGGGTCTGGAGGCAGTGGGCGCCAGTTTGAGGTCAGTTTTATATTTCACGACTGCTTCAAAGCACTTTCTGTATTGCACTCTCAATCGTTTCTCTCAACATAATTTTTTTAGCGTGACGTCATCGAGGGAGCACATGGTCTATTCTCTGGACTGTCTAAGGGATGATTTGTGAGTATCTCTGTAATAAATGAGCTGTAGTGATGAAGATGAAAACAATGAAACAGGAATTGTTCGTTGTGAGTGAGTGTCTTGTATGTGCTTCCTGTGCAGCGACGGCGTCATAGAGTACCTGGTCAATGTGACCACTGCTCCTGACTTCAGACCCTGGGAGCTGTCTGACCTCTCGCCGAGGGTCAAGATAGACAAGGCCGTGGCAGACCAGAGCCCACAGATAGGTACATTACACCCATTCACGAAATGAATGTGAAGAATCTGCTCGTGCAGCATCTGGTGCTGATGAGATGTTTTGTCTCAAACAGGTGTTCTGGAGAAGCTGCATGAAGCTGCATATAAGAACGCTTTATCCAACTCTCTGTACTGTCCAGACCACATGGTGGGGAGGTTTAGTGTCGATCATGTAAGTGACTGACTGCAACTTCTGATCTTCTCTAATTCTGTCTACCTTTTATATGCCGAGCTGTATAAACACACACTTCTCTTTCTGTTTTCACATTCTAGCTGCAAGAGTTCTTCGGCAATAATTACACCAGCGGTAGAATGGCCCTCGTTGGATTAGGTGAGTCTTTCTTGTGAATGTGCATCGAGTGCTGCTATGATCACGTAATTTTGGAGGCCAGCCTGGAAGTTCGCATCAACCTCGTTAACTCAACCTCAAAAGGCTTTTAGGTGATTGTCGAAAATAAGCTCCATGAGCAGAAAGTTTGTTTCTTTCGTATGATAATCGTCATAGTTTTTTATTAAACTTTAAGCTTTAGTAAAATTGGCAGAAATAAAAAGCTAAATGTGGGCTAGAAACAAACTACATCATGGCTGAATGACTTCACACCTTCACTAAGCTTTAACAACTCCATCAATCTCAGTTAAAAGAAAAAAAATGAAATAAAAATAGTTTTCCTTGAAAGTTTGCATTCGAAAGCAGTTACGTTTTATGATGTGAAATAAAATGTAAAAAATATATTTTGATTTTGTGTTTAACACTGAACTTAAAGGCATTTAACCAAAGAAAATAATAACTTTTCTTTAGGACTATGAGGTTTTTGGTGATGGAGCCAGAACTTGTTTTCAGTTTTCGGCCTACTTTGTGTCATGCTGAGCAAGATATAAAGGATTTAATGCAAGTTTTATAGAGGAATGAATCTGATGTTCTGGTCACATTGCACTCCAAAAAGTTATTAATTAAATACATTTTTGACATAAGAATATAAGTCCATAATGCTGAAATACATTGAAGTTTTATTCTTGTTAACTAGACTTCAGTCTATTTGGTCAAAATTTGGTTGGTCACTTTAGCATCACTTTCATGTAGCTGTCCTACCCAGGCCTGTCTGTGTGTGATGACAAGTGAATGTGACTGTATCTTGTTAGACATGTGATCATGTTGTATCTCTGTGTTTGAAGGTGTCAGTCATGCTGCTCTGAAGACGGTGGGCGAGCAGTTCTTCAGTACCCGTACAGGGACAGGTGCAGCAGGGGCTAAAGCCGTTTACCGTGGCGGTGAGTACGCCAACACGTCATGACATATCCAGAGAGATGAACTGATGAAAGAAATGTATGGTCTGTGTCTGTTAATGAAGGTAAAACTGCGAGTATGCTAAACTTTTATTAAAAAGTAATGCCATAAAAACATAATTTAGTGTGTGTTCAGGCCTAGAAATATGTATTTTTAAATTTGACCTGGCACTGATTTGGTGATGTTGTTGACTGGCGTTTGTGAGCAGGTGAGCTGCGTGTGCAGAGCGGTGGAGCTCTGGTGCATGCTCTGCTGGCGTGTGAAGGAGCCGCGGCGGGCTCTGCGGAGGCCAACGCCTTCAGCGTGCTGCAGAGGCTTCTGGGTGCAGGACCACATGTCAAGAGAGGATCCAACATCACCAGCAAACTCAGTCAGGGCATCGCCAAAGCCACCGCACAGCCGTTTGATGTGAGTACTCCTCATCTGTAATCGCTCTCCTCAGAGTGCAGATGATTCGATCTCACTACAGCTTAGATGCTTCTGTTTGATCTCGCCACAGGCCACGGCTTTCAGTGCTACTTACTCAGACTCCGGCCTCTTCGGAGTGTATGTCATCTCCCAAGCAGACTCGGCCCGCGAGGTGAGTGTTCAGAGAGCAGGGATAGTTGTTTGATCAAGGACTAGCTCACTCAAAAATGTGAGCTCTGATGTTCTGCATCTATGTGGCATGATTTGAGCTCTTTTCCGTACAGTGGCTGTGTTTTTATTTGTGGCTGAAGTGTTCCTTCAATGCTGACGGTGTGAGGGAGTGATTGACATCTGCATTGATGTCTGTCTGTGTGCAGGTGATCGGTGCGGCTGTGGCACAGGTGACGGCTGTAGCTGAAGGAAGACTTGCTGCAGATGACCTCACCAGAGCCAAGTGAGTCTATCAACAACAGCCGGTCAGAAACACCATCTGCAAAGCTTTTAACACACATAATCCATTCCTATATAAGCAAGGCTTTTTTGCTTCTATAAAACCCTTTTTATGTGCTTTAAGAAAGTAAAATGGGGTCAGTGTTGATGTCATCAGTTGAATGAAGGTCCTAGTATTGTGTTTTCAGGACCCAGCTGAAGACCGATTATCTGATGTCTTTGGAGAGCTCAGAGGGTCTGCTGGAGGAGCTGGGGGTTCAGGTTTTGAGCAGCGGCTCATACAGCTCACCACAGTCTGTGACGGAGAACATCGACTCTGTGACCTCCAGTGACGTTGTCCAAGTAAGTCAATTATGGAAATCATGACTTTTCCTTGGTCTTTTGAATTCATAATCAGCAGAAACATAGAGAGGCGTCCCGCTGCGACCGCACTCTCAGACCCCCTGCACTGAGAGGACCGGAAGTGATATTTTTTAAAGCGTCCCCAGTTCCGTGAAGATGAGAGTTCATTAGTGGGAAAATAAGAACAAGATAAACGCCATTAGACATTACAACTTCCATATTCAAAATAAAATTAAAACATAAATTGTAGCTCATTAAAGCAGCATGAAATCAGAACGTGAGGATTCACATCACATCACGCGCAGAGCTTGTGCGAACAGAGGAAAGCCTAGCTACGTATATCCTAAAAGTAATGCATTGGCCCATATTGCAAATATATTTTTCTATCGAAATAATAAATTAACAAAACGAAT
>JAUCMS010000002.1:12596095-12606497 GCA_032357445.1 Enteromius radiatus | reverse complement strand
ACTAGACTAAAACTATCACATATAGAAGTGACTAAAATTTGACTAAAACTAATAAGCATTTTAGTCCATAAGACTAAATCTAAGATGGTAGTCAAAAACAACACTGCTTAATTTAAAAGTAGAGTAGGTGATTTTGGAAACACTAGCAATAGCGAGCTAGCATTGAAAGCATAAGATCCCACCCTCCCCGCTCTGTTAAGTTGAAAACCCTTTTTGAGCCTTCTGTGTTCTGTTGCAGTCCGTTTAGCCGCTCACTCGTCTTCACTCAACAGAAACTCTAAATGCATGCACTTAAATGATTGGGCAAGAGACCGTTCTGTCAACTAAACCCAAACCTCTCTCACTTTCTCACATTCTTATTGTCAAGCCTCGCTCTTATTGGAAGCTGAGGACATAATCAAATTAGACTAAATATTTAATAAACAAGCATGCAAAAAGGGGCAGACCATTCGCAGATTTTTGTGAATGGCTGGTGTTCCGTTTCTGCAAAAACCTTTGGAGATTTCTTAAGGCTCAGGTTTCACGTGGGACTGGTTATTTTGTCCCATTCATTATAATTCATTGAGCTACATACTGAGGAGCTCTTAGGAAGAGGTTTTTATGAAAAGGACTGACGTGCTCTCAGCAATGCTTATCCGAATACATGAAAGGAATAATAATCGACTGAAAGAGACAGACCTCTTGAAAAGTGATGAGGCCGGTCTGTTTATGCCACTGACTCATGGCTGCTTGAGAAAATAAAGCCCATCTCGCTGACTCAGTTCAACCTGCAGCGAGCGTTTCTAGGGTCTTGCTCCAAGATTGACTGCATTTATTTCCTTGTTTTTGTCTCTGCTTTATAGTTTATAACTACCAGTAGAGCTTTTATGTATAATACACTTTTATTTTAAATGTAATTTAAAGCCACTGAGATTATAAAAAAATGACACGCTCAAAAAAAACTCTACTTAATTCAAGAAAAATTACCAAAAAATACTTACCAATTCTTTTCTTAACCCGCGTCATCATTTACTCACCCTCAAGTAGTTCCAAATCGGTATGAATTTCTCTCTTCTGCCAAACACAAAGGAAGACATTTTGAAATAAGTTTGTAACCAGGCTGTTTTTGGGTCACCATTGACTTTTCTTTATGCTTTTGGTTACTTGTTAGACTTCTAAAAAGGGGTAAATCATGGAAGCCTGTTTAGCAGGAACATTTGTAATCTTAACAGCCCATTTGTTCACAAAGAATGGCTAGACTACATCCATGAAGAAGGACTGTGTCCAGACAATACATAGTACTGCAGCAGAGTGAGACAACGACAATTTTCACCTTTAAAGACCCCGTTTCCACAAAAAAAACAACTTCACAGAGCTTTGCAAAGCCAACTTCTATGAAAGCACAAAAATAAACTGCAACATCTGCTCTGGACAGACAGTTCACTTGACTAGAATACTTAATACGAATCAATGTGGGCAGTTTTGAAGAGGTGAGTGAGAAGTCTCCGCCAACATCTCTACAGCTATCGGCAGATGTTCTGAAATTCAACTGAAGACCGTTCAGATGTTGTGGGAATCTGTACGAAGGTTGGAAGCTGTATTAAAGGCAAGTGGTGGTCAAACGAAAAATTATAAGTGTTTCCCAAGTGTTCATATTGTCTTTTTTGGTAATGTGTGGTTTGTCGTCAACTGTTAAGCCCATTCATCTTTTTTTCAAGTTTTGTTTTGGTCAAATCTTGTAATGCTTCCAGCAGTGAATACATTTTCCTTGTGTTTACTGCGGGTTCATCATGGGATGCATCTGTATGCGTCTGAGAGAATTTGTTGCGTAAAAAAGAAGCCTGTAGCGCCGCATACGGCCTCCGCTTTCCACCCACTAGGGTTCAGAGGCTGTTTGACTCATCTCCATAGCGCTCCATATCTCCAGAGCTGCTCAGCCTGCACTAATGAGAGTACAGCAGTGCTCAGGAAGCAGATGCATTTGCTTAATTTCCTGTTGTTTTAAGCACAGGCTGTGAACAGGAGAGTGGTCCAGAGTGTCTGAATGTGTCAAGCCGCTGTCTCCCTAAGGTTACCAATGTTTATCTCTCAGTGAAATGCAAACAGTGCCCACTTATTGTAAGAGAAACCCCTCGCTTCTTCTCCAGTGGTATGTAGACTATTTTGGAAAGGCTAGAAATAACAAGCTAGCTTTGAAAATATAAGATCCAACCCTCCCCTGCAACTCACTCTCCAAAGCCACACCTCCAATACATAAAGACAATTACTAACAGTATTTTATGTCATTAAACGTTCCTGAAGTTCATTCATAACGCCCTTAAACTGGTAAATGCTTGTCTTGCAAGCTGGCATTTCTCTGAACCCAAAGCTAGTGAAACGAAGAAAAAGCATGCTTGCAAGATCTGAGCTGAAAGGAAATTAATTAGTTTCTGCTTCTAATACCCAAAGTAATGTATTTTTAAAATGTACCATTAAAATGACCACAATGTCCTGTGCAGCAGCTGCATTTCCATTAGATTGACAAGGCTTGCTTACATCTAGTACCAACACAAATTTAGAAAATACGAATATTTCTAGAGATTTCTAAAGATTTGCACTCCCAAGAGTGAAAATTTAAACACCCCCCCCCCCCCCCCCCTTTGTCTTGTCTCAACTCTGTAACTTTTCTATGTATATGTTATTGAACTTGCAAGTACAAGTTTTCTTAGTCATTCATGACCTCATAATTGCTATTTCTAAACCCACATAAAGGACTCATAGTGCACATATTTACATCAAAGTGCGTTTGACCACTTGTGCAGTTAGCAGGGAGTCAAAGAGTGACTAGCTCGGAGCGTAAATACAGCTTTGACGTTTCTGGTATTAAGCCAGAGTGTTTATATTGAAACCTGAAAGTTCCTTTATTACACACATTTACTAAAAATATTCCCAAACACATTTACTTTGTTGAGGACATATGTTCCTTGATCATCACAAACAAAAGTTTGAGTCCGTGACATGTTCTGCTGAATAGTATATTTCTAGTCTCCAGTGAAGGCTTCTTGGGAATTTGGCAAAGCTCCAGACTTGCTCCACGTTTATTTATCCAGATGTTTCGTTCTAAATGATGCCGTTTTGAGTGTGTGCGCATGTATTTTTGGGAAAGGACTCGGCGAGTTTGTGCCCTGTGAATGTCTAAACTGCAGTTGTGTGTGCGATTGAGTGTTGTCTTCCTTGTTAGTGTACCATAGCGTGCCAGCTGGTTGTAATGATGGAATTAGACATTGAAGTTGTGAATCAGCAGGGGATTGTTGGGTGATGAGGGAAATGTTTACTGGATGCAGACACTAGTCTTTATCAAGCTCTTTAAAGGCTTTCTTCCCACCGAGACTAAATGCTTCTTTCCCATCATCGAACTCTGGCTTAAACTCGAAGTTCTGTTTTGCATTTGTGACCCTGTAGCTGCTCGTGATGATAAAACGGAGCATAAATCAACATTCTTGCTTTGTAAAATGTGAAAATCCTCTACCGCAGGTCCAAATTAGATGGCTATGATTAGTTCATATCGTCAGAATGCACATAAAGAAATTTAGAGAACATTTAAACAAATATGAGAGTTTTCTTTCCATTTATTAAAAATCTGTAACCCAAGTCTACTTGTGTCATTTTTAAATTGCTTTTACTGTGGTATCCCAGTCTGTACAATATTCTTTTATAAGTGCAGCTTAACCGGTCTAACCGAGAGAGGTGCTGATTTGTTATCATTTTGACTGTATGTGGAGTAAAGGACAGGATTTCCTTAGTTCTTCCATGTCCAGGATGTTTTTTGGTGGATTCTCCACAATCTCCTGCCTGTTTTCCAGGGCGTAATGTGAATTCTTCCTCTAAATGAACCCTGCTTCAGTGATGCGTTTGAAGTTCCCTTACAACTTCTCTAGACCTGCTCTTGGCCTTCACAGACAGCGCGGCACCAGTTTTGAGTATCAGTGCCAGCAGGCGCGTACATCACTACAGAGCTCTGGATGCTGGTGTGCTTGACAGATATCAAAATCATGCAAATGTTGTGTTTCACACCAGAGGAGAGCTCAGCAGAATGTGACCGCTACCAGATGTAAGCTCAACAGGGTCGAGTCAGTTTAACTGATTAAGTGCCTCCCTTGTTTTCCTGCTCTATTAAGGCTAGAGGAATCCTACGCACTTCAAGACGGCCAAAATGCATGCCAGCATGGGCATAAACAAACCTCCCAGTCAGGATAAAATGCAGTGAGACCTTAAAAATGCAAGCACTTGTGTGTCAAAAACAATTTAGGTAACGTGTTTACGTTTGATACGCTGTCTTTTTTGTGTGTAGTATGTACTCGGAACAACATGCAAGCACATTACGTGAAATGGATCCTCAGGAAACTTACTGAAGTTGGACTTTCCCAGCTGAAACTAGAATACAATATGAGGGGTTTCTTGGAGGTTATAGTACTTTAAAGAATGATCATGTGACTTTTATGTATGCCAAGTGAGCTGTAAGTGCCACAAACATTTTTGTGCGACATATGGGAGTTTTTGTGAAAATACGCATTTGCGCAGTTTAAAGGGTAATGGGAATATGATGCTGCTACTTCTACATTTGTAATCGTTTTAGTTATTTAGCAGTGGATTCTTGTAAAAAACTTCTCAGTATTCCCAATAAAATGTTAGATGTTTTTTTTGTATTGTGGTGATATTTAATCTGATGTCAGATCTTTCCTGAGGCTGTGGGGAATGCTGAAGTCTTGTGCGCCGTCTCTCGGCTGTATGATGCGCTTTGATCAAGTGACTCAAGTGATGCAGACACTGCGAGGAGTGCATGTCTTAGTGTACAGCCCTCACACACTTCCAGGTTTTTAAATGCATAAAGTAACACGGTAGTAATGATGTTACTTTATTAGTTACATCAAGCAATACAGTAATGTAATCCTGAAATCTGCAAAAAAGTAGAACTTGTACTTGTCATTCTCTTTTTTTCTTTTTTTTTAAGTTGTTGGATCCCTAAACATAGACTGTGACTTAGCTAAATGATATAGACCTGTATTTACACTGTTATAGGATGAATAACATACCATACGTGTTAAGACTGGCTCCCGCTGCAATAGCACAGAAGTCTTGTGCCTTTTGAGTGTTGTTGATTGTGGATGGGGTTGTAGCCCTACGTTTGCGCTATGTTTAATTGATTTAACACCTTAAGGCCATTGTGCACTAAGTCTGAAATTTTCGCATGCGATTTTCCATTTTTCATATTCGGCATCCTTTCCTATCAAAATGCATGCTATGGATGCGAAAACGCAGACAAATGAACCTGATCTGATTTCTTCTTTTCTCACTCAATGTGCAATGGCCTTTAATCTTGGGTATGCATTTAATGCATGCGTTCAGTGATATATCTTATTTATATACTGTATAACTTATTGTATAGTAGAGCTGTGCCACAGATATCAAACACATTCAAGATTGTATCTATAAAGTCCTGGGAAAGAGACTTTTTTTTTTCAGTTTGATACCATTAAGTTTACCTGTCTTGTGTAAAAAGCTAGGTCTTCACTACCTAGCATGCAATTCACAACTGTGTTATTTCTGTACTAGCAATAAAGTTGCATTTGCTCACTTTGTTTCTATGGACACGACAGGGTAGCTTACCTCATCACCACACTATAGACGCCAATGGAAGTTTGCTTTTCTTTCATTCAACACTATAGAAGTTTAACCCTACGAGAACATCGAGAACCCCAGAAATGTAAAACAGTTCGATGAATGTTCATCCTGTGAAAACCTTCCTTTGTGCCAACAGGGATAACTTGCAGATCCAACAAAACCAAGCCGCCATTGTTTTTTGGACTCTGCCTTTAGCAGGTTACTCCCTGGTAGAAACATCTTTAGCAGTGAGTTATTATTGAAAATGTTAATATTAGCTATATTTAAATACGCACATTAAATTATGTGCATAAATATAGGTAGAAAAAAAATAGGACAAATAAAAATGAACCATGGCAGAAATTGAGTTGCATAATCATTGTTTTTAGTGCAACTTCTAGTCCTAACACGTTAAACCTTGTGTATGGACTTAACTGAATTGTGTGACTGAGCCCCACAGGTTACCGTTCAGTCTCTTAAAGGTTAATCTCTAGTTAATCTGTTTGGGTGGTCATGTGTGAGATCTGATTGTAAAACCGTTATAAGGATTGAGCCGGCTTGAGTGTACCATAATGCACCATAATTAACCTGCACGTAAACTACTGTGGTACCAAAATTCTAATGTTGCGGTGGTATGATATTATTTTGTTCATATCAGTACCTGGCCCAGACAACAATGTGCATTCAACATTTGTAAATGTCATTCTTGAAAATGCTTTCTACTTACCTGTATCGTACAGCAACGCAGACACCGCCTCAGCGTCTGACAGTTCCTGCAGATAACAAGCTCTGAACTTTATACTCCATGGCTGTGTTGTTTTTTTGTTTGTCTGTTGTGTGCCATGTTATAGTTCAGTCCATAACTAAACACGCAGGACTTTATTCCTGATAAAGAGCAGAACAAAACACCCTTCAGGTTTTGTGGGTTGAATGTGACTCATACATCATTGATGATGTTGTATTTGATTCCAGGAGCTCTTACTGTGGGACTGGTGCGTCAATGTCAGACCATTCACGGACGAGATCGAACCTGCATCCCCCCACGACTCCCTCCGGAGTGGGTCACCACGCTCTTCTTTATCATAATGGGCATCATCTCCCTCACGGTCACCTGCGGCCTGCTGGTGGCCTCGCACTGGCGTCGAGAAGCCACAAAATACGCAAGATGGATCGCCTTCACAGGAAGTGAGTGACGCATCTCATGTTTGAATCACCCCTGCTGTTTTTCCTGTACGCTTTCAGCACACCAGTGATGTTTAATCAAGTGAATTTGTTTAAAGGGTTAGTTAATGATACTGGTGCCAAATCTATACTTAACAGTTAACAGTGCCTAAACCGATACAAAAAAATAAAGAATCGTATGCAGAGTGAGATGGATTGGCCATTAGCGCTTAGCGAATGGTTCTATAGACTCATTTAAACCTGCAATCCATCATTTATTTTTGATTAAAAATGATCTGAAGCAATTTTTTGAGCAAGTGCGTAACCAATCAGTGGTTAAGACTCACCTTGGCATGATATATTGCACAATATATTCATGTGCATCTTGTCAGTAAAGCCAGTTCTGCTTCCCTCTTAAAACTAAATACAATATTGCATAGCTTGTCAGTGATCTACTTGAATCTTGAAAATAAGACTGATTAGCCCTTGGAAAACCGCTATTTGTTTAATTCAGAAATAGACTTAATGTAGAGGTTATGCTTGTATAACTAGCTCGTGGGCAGGTTTTTCTGAAAAGGACGAAACCAGAATAGTAAACCAACGTGAAATTAAATTATTTCGAACAACGGGAGTTTCTGCTAATGGTTCTGCACGAAACAGCTAAAAATGTGCATCGAAGGTCATTAACTTTCTCAGCTGAAGCTACACATGCGCTTGACAAAACATTGGTTTTATCCCATCAAATGAGGTGTGGGTTCCCAGCTGTGGGGAATATGTAACACCAACCAATTTCAAGTCCTCCGCACAAGCAGTCAGTGAGATAGATGATCTGTGTGGTTTGGGCTTGAATGGCGCTGCTGAGGTGTTGTGTCTGTCCAGCATGTGTGGAGCATCTGTTGTGTTCGCTCACTGGAGACGCTATTAACTTTCTTCTCTACTCCTCAAGCTAGTTTTACACATCCTTTGTGTATTCTATAAAGAAACCCTTCAGTTTAAACTTCTTCTCAGGAGACAAGCGTGGTAAATGAGAAAGCAGCGATAGGTAACTGTGCTGCAGATTCATCACCTTAATGCGGTGTCACCTCTACTGTCGACTGAAGCGTCTGGTGTTGCTGAGTTGTTTTAAAGATGTTGCACTAGGGTGGTGTTGGCACCGGCAGGGTGTTGCTATGCATTTATTAAGATGTTCTAAAAAATGAAGTACGTTGCTATGTGGTTGTCGAGCAGTTAGGAGTCTAGTTGCTTATCGTTCAGTTGATCTCACCTCAGTTCTCTGTGATAATCTAGATACGCCTTAAATTGCTCCTTCATTACGGTCTGTAAAATTTTGATCACCGTATAATTGCCTGCAATAAATAAATGGAACCAGTGTTATATAATAACAAAACATGGAAGCAAAAGTGACTTCATTTCATAAATGTATGAACAACCAAACGTAAATAGTAGTGAAAACAGTTGCGCAAATTGTCTTGTGCAATGGTAATACAAACAGTGCAAATGATTTGCAAACTACACACACAATAGAGAAAAAAAAATAGTGCAAAATAAATTATCTTTATAATCTATCTGCTGGCTGTACTCTGCGTTGAAATCAATCTACCGGGACAGCACCTAGCGACATGTAAACATAAATTTGAGTTGTTTCTCCGTTATGTATCACTATTTTCTCCTTATGTCAAAGTGCTCTGCCGTGTGTTTTTATTTGCATGAGCGCTCTCATGCAAAAGTTGTGTTTTCATGCGCACATTATACACTTTTTCTCGTTGCGCTTGTTCGAATTGCCAAAGAAACATGCTAATTGGTGCATCAAAAGACCAAAACCTATTGGTTGAATAGATAACAGTTTGAACCTATCTGGGCACACGGGATGGGACTAAGCCTCAACAATCGCTCCTGTTTGGGAAAATGCGTAGGTTTCTTTTGACAAATCAATGCTGATCAAAATATAATGACGTCATCCCATTCACTACGGTGCCTCTGAATGACCAAATTAGACGCATGTTACATCAGAAAAGCATTCAGATTGGATTAGCTGTTCAAAAGTTAATAAACATATTAAGAACAATAGTTTCAGTTTTTGATGGTTAAAAAAAAAAGGAAAAGTCAGAAAGCACTCACAAAGTTAGAAAAGTAACAGCATACCTCTCCTGAACAAGCCGTAGGGTTAAGGTATTGTGTAGAGGCTTGAGTGGATCAAAAAAAAATCTGTTTCTGATTATGGGTGTCCCCTTTGTTTTGTCATCGTAAGTCGCAAAAGAATCTTTAACCAGCACTGTAGTTTCACAATAGCCAAGTACAGTGCGACTGTGAAAGAGTCTTTTTCCGTCGTCTAATGGGTGGCATTGGCAGCACACTTAGAGAGATGCTGCTGAATGAAGAAGTAATTTTGTCGAGCATCGCATACGTAGTGGCATGGTTGCCATGGTAACAGGAAAGGAATAGTCCCAATTGTCCAGGTTCCGCTTACCGTCTCTCTGAACCTCAGTGACTCACTTGTCTTTTTCTATCGCCGTGTGTGGGCGGTAGTTACGCCGTTTAAAAGAGCAACAGCTCCTTAACTAGACCACCTCCGCAGGCTGGGATCACAACCTCTAACATCAGGGTTACATATGAAGACTGACCAAAAAGTTTGCGATGCCACAAAACAAAAATAGTGTGCTTGAACAAATAGTTTCAAAAATTGTATTCAAATTTCAATGTTTAAACTGAGAGAAACCAACTAATGCCACAGTTTATCGGTTCTCATCAAAAATGTCATTTGTGAATGAATTGACGGCAATTTAAATGCAAATTCATGACAAAATAATATTGATGACATGGATACATTTTAAATGAAGAAAGAAAAAGATTAAAACTCAAATATTTAAAATATAACTAAAAATATATAGAAATAAATAATAATAATTATTGTTATTATTAGTAGTAATAAATCATCATTATTATTATTAGTCATAGTACTAGTTGTACGCAGTATAGTAATACATATTTGACGTAGTGTGTGGTCCAAATTTATATTACAGAAATAACCTGCAAATATTTAAAAACCTTTTTTTCCCCTCACGTTTACATTGATTTCTATTCCACGAGCGTCTCCTGAAGCAGTGTTGGAAGTTCTGCTGCTAATCCATTTGAAGCCCATTGCATGAGCGTTTGGTCTCCAGGTGGGGTTAACACAGGTGTCTGGGGTAAAGCTGGCCTCAAGCCACCCCGAACCTGAAAGAGCAGCTTTGTGTGAGTAACACAAGCCCCCTATGTCCCCTCACACCACGCCCAGCTTGACCAGGTTACGCTCACGGCTCCACGTCTGCTTTCATGTCCGCAGCTGTGGCTTCAGCATATGGTGCGTCAGCGGGGACAGACATAAATATTAGCTGCTGTCTGCTCTGACTTGTGGCGCGACCAGAATGCACTGCTGGACAACACTGACATTAAATAAAAAGAAAGTAAAACAGAGGCAGCCTTCATAACTCAAAATGTAGCATGCTCTGAGGTTATTGATGTAGCATCGGTTCATTTGGAGTTTCTTGGCTGGCATTATTTATATATATATATATATATATATATATATACAGTCCCTGACAAAAGTCTTGTCGCTTATCTATTTTGTAGAAACACCTGCTAT
>JAUCMS010000002.1:12580438-12595995 GCA_032357445.1 Enteromius radiatus | reverse complement strand
CTTCCGATCTATACACACACAACATTAATCTCTCTCTCTCTCTCTCTCTGTTATTTATATATATATATATATATATATATATATTATAAGTAATAATAATAATCTTGTACCATTCATTTCCATATCAGTTCATTAATGAGCATGAATTAATCCTACCCTTCACCAATATATTTTTATTTTCTGAAATATTTATTTTATTGTTATGTATTACAGCCAATAACATATATGGCTTTTTTCATGTTAGGCCTATACAATTGATATAATTTTGCATTATTTACATACAATTTTGTTAGGCATGTAATTACTTTTAATTATGATGATGATAATGATGAATACATTTTAATGTAAATGTAATATACATACAATAAAAATATATAATTAAAAAATCAGAAAATACATAGGCTGTTTAAATCGTAGTTGTTGTTGTTATTATTGTTATTATAGTTATTAATAGAGTATTAATGTTATAGAGAATTGTTTTAATGTAGTGTTGTTATTATACACTTTGTTAACATAGTAAAATATATTTAAAAACTATAAAAAATATATACTATTTTTATGTTAACAAATAAAATGTATTATAAACATTTAGATAATATTATTATTATTATTATTAACAATACAAAATATGTTTAAATGTAGTAATATTATTATTGGTATTATTGGTATGTTGTTGTTGTTGTTGTTGTTGTTGTTGTTTTTTTGTGGTATTTAGTTTTTTTTTAAATGTATACATATGATATATATATATACTCTAAATTATAAATGATTGTATAATATAATATCAATCAATATATCAGTAATCAGCTGTAATATAAAAAAAAACTATGTTTTTCAGTGGTGGATAAAATTTGTGCCCATCCCTTTCAAGAATCCTAGCTGCTATGAGTTCATTGTGTACTAGACTATATACATTATAGCTATGATGAATTATTAAAAGCCAAATTGAGATTTACCCGTCAATTCAGAAATAGACTCAGACTGGTCTGCTATCAACATAATTGGTTCTGATGTCAGAGCCGAAGCACGTTTCTATTTCCACTCTATCCATTCAATTATATTTTTCGTTGTTATGCTCAAAAAAGCTCCCCTTTTATCATGGAACATATTCTTCTTTTTTTAACAGCGTGACCAGTGCGGCAGACTGGCATTTACCACAGCAGGAAGTGCCTTTTTTTTTTTTTTTACACCGCGCCGAGGGCATGACTTTTCGCCCAGCAGCTTGGTCACCATTCATCTCCTTCACCCTCTCTTTTGTGTGCGTCTAAGATCTGAGACCGGCGAAATTTGCTTTATGCAACAAATGTGCAAAGACAGAAGCTTAATGCTGACACGCAGAGCCTCAGTCAGATCAGTGCTCTTCTCTCAAGGCCGTCGTGTTTAATTGCAGCGCTGCATTCTGCTGAAAGATGCTATTATCTTGCTAATGGGCAGCAAGATTGAGCAGAGACTGCACTCAGGCCTCTATTAGCAGCGTCTGTTTTTATCTCGCTAAAAGCCTTTCTGCCAGGCTAACATGAACCCGTGCTGAGTGTCATCACTCTGGTCGGGTGGAGGTCTGTTTTAAACGTAACGGGCCAGAGGTTTGACGGCTTGATGATTCAGAATAGACATTCCAGGGGTTTGCTGTTGTCAACATGCTCCACTGGTCTGCAATTATAGTTAGAGGTCGAGGAACCGTATGGGAAAGAGTTTGGCCGGGGTGTATTGATGGTGGCACTGTTGGTGGGGGGTTCAGTCTCTCATTCTCTAGCGCCACCAGCAGTCCAAGTTTTCATCTCGCAGCACTTTCACATTCAGTGTGGGGAGAGAAACCGCTTGCTGCTGGAGGCTGGCAGCATCACACCTAATTAGTACATGGTGTTATGCCTGACTAGATTTTTGTCCCTGAGGATTTTGTTGAAAACTTCACTTGTCCTCCTACATATATTGACTGAAACTTAGTTCAATCTGAAGATTGTCAAACCTGAACATATAGCAAAGATTATGTGTCTTTTTACCATAGTAGAACTTAGAAATACCATATGTTTGCATATATTTAAAGGGTTGGTTCACCCAAAAATGAAAACTCATCATTAATCACTCTCACAAAAGTACGTTTGTTATTAATTACTCACCCTCTCTGATATCATCAAAAATATATTAATTTGTGTTCCTAAGATTAACAGAGGTCTTACGGGTTTGTAACGACATGAGGGTGAGTAATTAATGACTAAACTTTGCTACAGTCAGTTATTCGACTTTGAAATTAGAATTCTGTGACATGTCTGTTTTTTGTTTTTGTTTAGTTTAGCTTGTTTCGTTTCATTTCTGTCCACTGTGAGTATAGTAGTATTTTGACACCCTGGGTTGTCAGTTAGCACAAAACTTGGCTGCTTCCGGTGTCATTTGTGCTTGTTGCTGTTTCATGTCCTCAATCTGGCAACCCATGTGAGAATCAAGTATGATGAGGAAAGGGCGAGAGAAACAACTTTTTGAATTTGGACTGCACTACCTATATCGTCTAATAACTGTCAATATTACATACTGCACCTTTAAATGGACTTCTGTTAATCTACTATTAAAGTAATCAACCTTCCAGAAACACAGGAAGTTATTATATAGAGGTTGGGAAGGTTGCTTTGGAAGTGTAATAGGTTACCAATTACAAATGACCCTATTTCAAATTTCTTTCGTTAAGATTTCTAACAAATGTTTTTATTTTTTAAATTAAAACCACTCAGGGTTAACCATACAGTATTAACAAATATAGCAAATTGAATTTTAAATTGAATTCTGCCATTATTAGCTTAACCCTCTAATTGTTGTTTTAATTTTGTTGATAATCCAGCCTTGTTTTTTTCCTTCATTATTGTATGTAAATTCCTGTATCACCTATTTAATAACACTTTCTCTTTTCTTCCTCTTTTACAGTGATCTTGTTTTGCATGGCGGCTCTCATATTCCCAATAGGATTCTACATCAATGAAGTAGGGGGACAACCCTACAAATTACCCAACAACACAGTGGTGGGCTCCTCTTATGTACTGTTCGTGCTCTCCATCTTCTTTACAATAGTGGGGCTCCTGTTCGCGGGAAAAGTCTGTCTTCCTGGCTGAGGGGACGTTCCCAGCAGGGACAGCTGGGGTGTTCAAAGTGAAACGAAAAGAAGCGGCACTCCTCGAGAAGGGCCCACGACAACGGGTGGTGGTATATGCTAAAAACTCATTAAACTGCAAAACTAAACAGACGATTACTGCACACACTACGTACGAGTGCTCCCCTCCGCCCAACCTGTGCTTCGTTAAAACCCGTTGCTGTCTTTATGTTGCACCTTTGAGTTTCAACCCAAAGGATCGGGGGTGGGGGGGCCTTGGAGTCGAAGGAAGGACAGAGCGCATCCGCAGCGGCTGCTTCCAATGCTCCTTTACTTTGGAATATAGTTCCGTTATCTTCTGTTCGGTTACGTTTTGCAGCGTCTTACACAATTGCGCCCCCTATCTTCGTGGAGAGGAAAGACCAGAACTGGTGGAGAATGCGGGCACTGATATATATATATATATACCAGGTGCTCGTCCAACAAGAGGGGCTCCACGCATTCTCTCTAGCGGCCCGAGAGCTGGCCGGGACACTGCACTGTTACAAAAGAGGGAAAAGGCAAAAGGGAACAGTATTATTGCTTGCACACTACACGAGGCGAACGCTCCAGGACTGCCGGTCAGGACCCTGCAAAGGCTATGCCTCGCTCAGATGTTGACGGACGCGTCAACATCATACCAAAATAAACTCCCGCCTGAGCTCAGCTTAAGTTGAGTTCAGTTCGGTCGCAGGCGGATGTGTTTGTGCTTTCGGCTTTACACCTGCTCATCTCTTCTTGTTTTTCTAGGTTTGCAGAGCCCTTTACTTGTTTGGTTTGATTTGCTAATGTGCCATAAACCTGTTTTTGTTTGTATGAATGCGACGGGCATGAGTTGGGTTTTAGGGAGCACTGTGCGGTATAGCCATTTCAGTAGGTGAAGCACTACAGATGTACAAAAATGAACTCCTTACCTCAGTATTTTGCGATTCAGAATGATGTTTTTCCCTCACTATGGCAAAATATGCGCCGTGTAACTTATGTTCTGCCTTGATCGCGGACCTTTTCTTTCAAATGGCGCGATCATGGCAAATTATTTATCTGACACTGAATAAAAGGAGCTCAAGAATGCGCGCGTGTTACATCAGCTCTGTTTTCTGAGTTCCCTGTTTTTGTTTTGGAAAGCAAATGTACTTTTGTGAGAGTGGAACAATACCTGAAGTGTTTGTTTATGATGGATGTGTGTGATATGAAGGTTACATTTTGCCCACAAGCTGTTTTTTCATGAATCTTCATAAATGTGTGTTCTGTTTTTATTTGAATGTGCTTTTTTTTGGTTCACTACGATTAAGAAAGGTCATGCTCACAGTCGCCTTTACATTCTTTACTAAATTAATTTCATTAATGCTTTGAAAGGCTGCACTTTTCCTTGGAAGCGTTCATATTCATTTATAGGGATGGCGAACAGATAAAGAATATTTATTCAAATTTTAGATGATTCCCGTTAATATGTGGGGTAAGAACATACGCTCTCGGAAGAATTGCTAAAGATGTTTATACGAAATTCTCTCCTGCATTCAGGCAAGATGTGTACAATTGCTTTCGGCAAAAGATGTCTCTTCGTATCGCACTGGGACCTAAATTAATGTGAACTGTGAGAACGACGGCGGACGACTTCCGTGCTAAAGACTGCTTCTGCTTTGGATGTTTTTGGAAACCCATCATAAAATGGAAAAAAAGTGCATATAGGATAACGAAGAGCTATTATTTATGATTTCAAAAGGGAAGGAAACAAATGTATGAGGAACAGTATTATCTATCAAAGGATGTTAGCGGTCCTCGTGCACAGTCACTGTTAACAGATCCGTATTACTGGCAAAAGACAACTGTTTTCTCTGCTACTCTGTTTCAGTATCTCACTGTATACAATAAAAGGCATTAAAGAAGGCGAACTGCTGGAATTCAACTGCGCTTTACTTCATTAGGAGTACAGTTGTATCGATTTCTATCCCAGTGGTGAAAATTCACCAAACCTTTCATGCACGAAGAGTCTGTGGCTAACTGTTAGGAGTCATTTTTGGAAGCATGGGATGTATGGTTGCCTAGCAACTACTAGTTAAATGTGCAATATTCAAAACATCAGGCCCGCATGTTGGAGCTAGAGATGAGTTCTCTCACCAGACTGCCTTTGGTCAGGTATTTTTTCAGTTTTTGGTGTCATTTAGAAATTCAATGCATTGAAATGTAATGTAATGTTAAAGGGTTCTCTAGCTTTCGCACTTTCACATTTCCTCACACTGGGTTGGCGTACAGGTCCTGGAGGCAGGTTTTGGAAAGAGGCCGTGTGCTTGAAGTAGAGTGATCTAATTAACTCAAGCAGAAGTTGCTGAAATCACTTACAGTGCCTTTTAAATATGGGGCATCTCTTATATCTCCACTTCCTTTTAGTTTAAAAGTTTGGAATAATCAAGTTTTTTTTTTTTTCAATGTTACTGAAATGACTGAAGTCTCTTAATGTTCTTTGAGATCTATGTAAAAGTAAAAAACATTAACTTGAATAATAGTAATAATAATGTATTTCTAGTCAGCCAATATTTCTAGTTTTCATTTGTTTTTAGTTATTTTATCTTCGCATGTTCTATCAGAGCTGGCTTGTAACTGTTTACATGTAATTTGGATTAAATAATCTGATTCTATACAAGAATTAAGTGATGTTGATAAAGTTTCGAGAGGAGCGCTTACGCGTGATGAGTTTCAGCTGCTACCAATCCATTTTATCCAATCAAATTCATAAGCCTTCCCCTTAAATATGCCCTTTTCCTTCCCTTCCTTATCTCGTTACGCATCCCTCCTCCACCCCTTCTCCACCCATTCGTCATTTCAACAATTCCTAAATGTTCATTTGATTTGAGTTATCACTCAGAGGGTTATTTAATCATGTATATGTTAGGAAGTCTTTCATACAAATTAAAATGCACGCATTATTTCTTATTTAAGATTTTAAAAAAGTGTTTTGTCAGCTGAACCTCTTTTAGCTATATTTACTTAAAGTACTCCTGAGATTTTAAAATAAATGTTTTGATTATAAAGTATAACTTTTGCATATTCATGGTTCTCTGATGTCGGTTAATTTGCTTCATTTCAAAATTATTTATTAATAATTATTTCAATTATTATTTATTTTAAAACATGATTTAATTATTTGCTTTTCATATTCCCTTGCAGTTCCTTTACGAATGTAATGCAATAACATTAAATTAACTTAATCATGAAAGATTACAGTTTATAAGTAATCTGCCAAGAACTGTTCTATATAAACTATAAAAATGAAAAAGATAGATAGATGCAGAAATGCATGGCACACCTGTTCCCAGTGAAGTTCGATGCTCAGCGTTTATTCAAACCCTTAAGTCTGAGCAATGATTGCACTGATACTTAGCAAGTAGCGCTGATTATGAAAATGTTTTTACATAATGTCAACATGAGCTCGTGAGCTGCTCTCGAGTTGAATGGCTGAGTCGGTTGCTATGGAGACGTCTAACACAGCGCAGCTGCCAGTCACTATTGGGTTTGAACCCGACAAGGACATATTTCTGATTTCTGCGAGAGATGATAGATACTGTACAAACCAGCGCTCGGAGTCTGTGAAGGTAAACATTCATAACCCTGCAATACTTCACCATGGTAACCGTTGTTTCCTGCAAAACAGCACACTGCCTAACGTTAGTTAACGTTAGGTCGTCTCTGCTCCGTTCAGAATCGTTTTCTCATTCTCCCTTTCTTTCGTTAAAATAAAATGTCATTAAATACATGAGCTTAAGACACGACGACTACTGAGTGATTTACTACTATTAGCAACAACAATTTAATAATATAGTGTTTACGGTCGGTCAGTAAAAGCGCTTTAGCAAACAATGGCTATAAATGCTTGCATAAATGGCTGCATTTGTTTTACTACAATATTACTACATATATTACTGCAATTTAAATAACTGTTTTCTATCTGAATATATTTTAAAATGCGGCAGTGTCAAGTGGTACTTCCCTACTTCGTCTAATATGATGATTTGCTGCTTAAGAAACATTTATTAAACGGTGGTGCTGTTTTTGTCAAAAGTGTGATTGTATGGTAAATAAGAAGTTTAAATATAAATTAATTTGATGTAGAAATCTTAAAAAAAACCCTTTTGAATTGTAAACGTATATGCTACGTTCATTACCACCTGTTCACCTAAATTTATTCATTCAGTTAGCCTATATAATAATAGAAATAGTTAAAATGCTAATAGCTAAAATGTACTCGCCTTCAGGATGAACCTTCTTTTTATTTTCAGTAGAACAGATTGGAAGAAATAGCATTGCATCACTTGCTCACCAGCAGATGCTCTGCAGTGAATGGGTGCCGTCAGAATGAGAGTCCAAACAGCTTATAAAAACATTACAAGTAATCCACACAACTCCAGTCCATCAGAGAAGTGAAAAGCTGCATGTTTGTGAAACAAATCTCGTTTTGAAGGCACCCATTCAAAATCTAATCTGCTGAAGAAACAAACTCTGTCTACATTTACATCTTGGATGACTGTTCCATTGTTGTAGAAAATCATCTGTTTTTGCTGTGATCACACCGCTGAGTTATTGACCTATGAATCATCATTAATTTTGAGCATGTGCAAAGGGGATGGATCACACTGATGTGTATGTGAGCTCAGAGCACTGGCTGGAGTCGAGAGGTCTGGAGAGCTGCGGACTGTCACTCTCTCACCTCCTGTCACTCTGCAACACTGCAAATGTGTAAGTGAATAATAGACTGGCTGAGAAATGCTCAAGAATATGTAAATGAACTGATTATATATTTGTTTGGCACAGACTCCCCTCACAATATATGTTCAGAACGTTATTTCAAAGCACTAGAATTAGTTTGGGCCTTAAAAACGAGGTAGATTTATTCTCTGAGATAAAAAAGTAATAAATACAAGCTAAAAATCTCTTTTTTTTTCAAACGACATTGTATAGTATGTGCCCTTGCAGTGTATTTTAAATCATAAAAGTATATAATAAAAAAAATACTGCTCTTGGGCATAATTTAATATGAATTCTACTTAAAGAAAGCACACTTTCATACATTTCTTTTTTTAAAAATCCACTTTTTAATGTCAAAAAGTAAATTGATTTAAAAAGTTTTATTTAAACATTACGTTTTAATCATCTTTTGTGATGTTTTAAAGAAATAAACCTTAATGTGGACTAACATCAAGTAATTAAAGCATATAAGGTCATTTTAACTGTAGTGTGTTATTTAATATTTTAAATTTACTAAATATTATTTACAAATGTGTAATTACAAAGCTATTGAAATGTACAGCATACACATCCAATAAAGTATTTTTTCCGTACATTCTTGTTAATACCTTTGGCAGTACTCTTTAACTATATTTCAAAGACAGCAGCATAATTATGATATTACATATGGAAATGTCAAAAACAAAAAGCACTCTAAAGCTATCATGTTGGTATGCACTGTGACTGTAAACTGTCAAATAGCTAAAAAAATATTTAGTCACATAATTAAAACTATTGCTGGAAGCAATGAGTAATGCTTTTAATTCAGTGCACTAATGGTTCGAATGCTAATGTTTTAATTGTTTAGTCAAACTATTTATATTGTAGTGGAATCTAAATGAAAGCAAACAGTACTAATATTTTTTTAATTGTCATAAAAAGGTCAACGGTGTAAAAATAACTTAAGCGTCCTAAAAATAGGTTGTTTTCTTTATGCAAGACATTGCCTTTTTCTTTTGCT
This sequence comes from Enteromius radiatus, assembly GCA_032357445.1. Classification (NCBI taxonomy): domain Eukaryota; kingdom Metazoa; phylum Chordata; class Actinopteri; order Cypriniformes; family Cyprinidae; genus Enteromius; species Enteromius radiatus. The sequence goes on along the minus strand of JAUCMS010000002.1, from coordinate 12,587,140 downwards.
TTTGGTGAAATATGACTTTGACATGTACTTTGTGATTTGTTTTTTCCAACTAGTACCAGACTGTAATTTGTTTTCTCTCTCTATGTGTGTGTGTGTGTGTCAGATCTGACAGAAGAGACGGGATGAGCAAACAGATGCACATCAGCAGTGAGTCACTGGCTGACTTTGAGGAACAGCTTTACATGTGAGCCTCATCTCCACTGATAATGCTTTATCGTTCTCAGTGCTGCTGTTCCTTCACTTTTTTTATTTAATGAAATGACCTAAAAAGATTTTTTAAATCAAAATGTTTTTGCAGTGCCATCGAGATGTACCATGATCAAATTAGGTGGCTCAGTCAAGGAAACAGGAAGGTGAATTGAGTCTCTGAGATCTTCATGAATCTGGTTTAAGCAGATGTGTAAGCAGAGCTTTACTGTCCTGTGTCTGGATCTGTCAGGTGTTTGGGTTGGTGAGCGGGTCCCGTGTTGGAGTGCTTGTTGATTTGAACCGCTCTACAGAGAGACTGGCAGATCTACAGCGAGAGCTCTTAGTAGGATCCCAAATGAGTCATTGTTTCAACGGCACGCTTTGTTTTACTAATTTAATCAATTACTCTGCTCATTTTGTGGTTTCTTTTTACTTGCACCACTTGCAAAGACTCTCATCGACGAGCAACTGCGCTTCAAAAAACAGCTGCATCTTCTGTCCTTCGCCTCAGAAGTCAACAGCCTTTGGGACAAACCACAAGATACCTGTCCACTCAGGTGGGTGGTGTTGATTTTCCCATTTCCACACACTTCCCAATTGCTCTCCGCATATCAATCAAGACTTTTTGTAGATGGCTGATTAATTATATGCCGTGTTATTTTCATAATTCATACGGGCAGTGATCATATAAAGCCTTTGGTTGGCTATTATTTTCATTAGGATGCTTAGCGTCTGTTTAGAGAGACTGCTTGTTTTATTTTCGGTTTGTCATGAGGGATGAGTGGGCACATGTGAGAACAGTTTGTACTTGTATTAGATGCCAAGAAATCACTAGAGAGAAGAGGAGAGGATGAAAGGACGCGGGGAGAAGAGATAATGAGAGAAGAGGATAAAGGCCACACTTAAAACAATGTTTTTTGGCCTCCCATTATTCAAAATGAATTATTCATGGAGAAATTTGTATTTGAAACATGCTGATGAAATGAGTCGCTCACCAGCAGCTGTCCTGACTGGAACAGAGCCTCATATGTGACTCATTTGGAAGAGTCTGTGTATGCAGCAGCTCACACAAAGAGGGACTGACCTTACAATTATTTCCAATAGAGTTGACATTAGCATGTTGCTTAGCTGAAAGTGAAATTATAGTAAGCTATCGAAAGCTGGCAATGGGGCGGTGGCTTTTAAAAAGGTACCTTGCATCTAAAGGGACCTTAAAGGTACATGTTAGTTCTTGTAACTCCGTCATCAAATCATTTGCACGATTTTTGTAACGGGTAGGTTTAGGGGTGGGGTTAGGTATGGTGATTCGTATGAATTACATTTAGTTAAATATGTTTTAATCAAAGTGAGATCGGTGTAAAAACACTACACACTGCATTTAAACAAAACACGCATTTTGATTGGTAATGACACTCATACGTCATTTCATTACGACGCTCTAGAGGGCGCTTACTTTTAAAACATAAATATAGGTCATAATAAGGTACTTGCACAAATGACCTATAGTGTCGTTTTTTGTTGGAAGATAAGCTCCGTTTAGAGGAACTAAATTGGCTCCTAACTGTACTTCTGCGTAGGATCTTAAACAGTTTTAGGACTGTCAGAGTCAGAGTTCCTGCTGCCGGTGACAATGCAACCAGGAAAACAGCATGAGGGGGAAACTGGTTCTCTAACAACCCGCTGGCTATAGTTATTAGCACTTTGTGTGGTGTAAAAGCCTCTATTTTGTACCTTTTGAAAAGGTACCATCCCAGTGATAGATTTATTTATTTTTATTACAATTTTTCCACCTTCATCTAGTCTAGACAATGTGGCCACCATCTTTAGAATGATGAACAATATTCAATATTAAAGTTAAAGGGTTATTCCACTCCAAAATTTAAATTTTTTGTCATTAAACATTTACCCTCATGTCGTTCTAAACCCGTAAAAGCTTTGTCTTCGGAAGACAATTTAAGATATTTTGGATGAGAACTTGTGACTGTCCCATTGACTGCCAAGTAATGAACACTCTCAAGGCCTAGAAAAGTATAAAAGACACGTTTTTGACAATGCCTTTCATATTTTTCTGGACCTGAAGATGAACAAAGCTTTTATGGGTTTGGAACAATATGGGTTTGATTGACAAAATTTTCATTTTGGGGTGGAGTAACCCTTTAACAAACCAATAGATTTTCCTTGTAGAACCATTTTTGGTTCTGCAATGACCCATTCAGTCAAAGGTTCTTTAGAGGACCATCTCCTTCTTAACTTTATATAATCTAAAGAACCTTCTTTCACCACAAAGATGTTAAAGATATTAAAGGTTCTTTATGGGACCATTTAGATGAAAAATACATTGTGACGCACCTTTAACTTTAACAAATTATTATTTCAATTTATCATTAGTAAAACTAATGCAGATGTGAATATCTATGGTTGCAAAAACAAAGTCAACTTGCTGTCAGTTGTTAACAATGGAATTTTACCGTATGCCACGACTTACGTACATTGGCCAATAAGAACATATATCCATCAATGGGTCCAATAGTCATCATAAAACTATATATTTAAAATACAAATGATCATATACATTTATATATTGTACAAATAGTCAAATGCACTTAGGTATTTCAATCTACTGTTCAAATGTTTGTTGCTCACCAAGGCTGTGTGTGTTTGGTCAAACATGCAGTAAAATGGTAATGCTTTCAAATATTTAGGATGACTGTTTTCTATTTGAATATTATTTCAAAGAGCTTCCATTTCCAAGATGCCAAAACAATGAATCTTTGACAGCAGCAGAATAAACGGTCTTAATGATGATGCCTACGAAAGCAGCTCGCTGATTTTTGTAATATAGCTACAGTTATGCCACATGTAATGAAAGATGAATGAGTTTGCTAAAAGTACGCATGCTGTCTCAGGCTCAGGGAGTGCTGTGCGTGGGTCACCCAGCTCCGGGCGGCTGGAAGCTGTGATCTCCTGCAGGCGTTACAGAGGGCACTGACCCACTCAGAGCTGGACACGCTACTCATCATCCTCGGCTCTCGGTGAGAGTTTGTCTTGCTGTGATGAATCACAGTTTCTTAACTTAACTCGAGCCAGCAGACATTTCATTTTCTTCACTTTTGCGGCCGCCTTTAGACACATTTGCAGTCCATTTTCTTTAAATAGTTTGAGTGCTATAATTGGTAATGTCTGAGGAGATGGTTTAAAAATGGCAGCCTAGGCCTATTTCCTCTCGAAACATAATAGAGTACAACAGCATGTAAAATCCTTCTGATTTTCTCCATGGAGAACTTGATTTTAAATGATAGCATGTAAAGCTTTCAAGACAAATCCGCTGTGAGCTGTGAGGTTGTTAAGTGCTTGCTATATTTGTCTGTAAAATACAAAAGTCAGTGTAATTTACTGATATAAATACCCAACAGCACATTCCCATGAAGCATTGCAAATCGTGTCTCATTACACTCTCTTTCAGCAATGTTTTAATGCAGTGGCTTAATTTAGGTCTTGACTCTTTATCGTAAGTTCTTGGAGAAAATGAAACTGTGTTTGCACTCTGTTTGAGTTACTAATGCAATTATAATTGGAACTTTATATAATGATTATTTGATGACTGTTTTTTTTTTTTTTCAGCCCTGATCAGACATTAGACATTATTTGTGATTTTTTAATTAAAAACCGATCACCTTCTGTTCATGTGGTCGCCTACAACTGCAGCAGTCCAGAGGCCATTGTGAGTATCATAGACTGCTGTTTATATAATATATAGTGAGATGTTTTTCATTATTGTCACTGACTGATGTGTCCTTTTATAGGAGACTGTGAAGCAAGTGGCAGCAGTTTCCGGGGGAAGATATCACCTGTTTTCTTCTGCAATGGTAAACTTAAACAAAAAAAAAAGTTAGTGGTGCCAAAAGGATTTTAACAATCATGCCTAACCACTTAAAATATATAAATTTGACTTTTTAAAATTACATTTATTTTGTCAAAAAGAAAAACTTTTATTTTGCCTAAGTATTCTTAGTCATCCATGTCCGCGCACCGTCTGCTTTACGTCATTTTCATCATCAGAAGGGCTCGCGGACAGAGACCATGTGGATGATCCGCATGCAACACCAACGGTTGAGTAGGGTGATATCAAGTAAATTGGGCCACTTTTTTGTTAATCACTTGGAACACTGACGAAAAACCCATGTGTGACATTTAACTGTGTTCTTATGATTAATTAGGCATATATTACATTAAAACATCCATTTCAATTCCATTAAAACATTGATTGATTTAAAAAAATGTAATCAATAAAACATACATGAACAAAATAGCAATTAGTGTTATGGGAACAGTTTAAAAGTTACCAATGACTGCAAATAATTTCAAACAGATGAGGTATAAGACACTCAAACCTTTCAATGAATTTCACCTATAAAAATGAAAAATGTAACAAAAAAAATGAACATTTGGTGCGTGTGCGTGTGTATGTGTGTGTGTGGGGGGGGTGCTGTCTGTAATGAATACTTTCACTTAGGCTACTTTACTTTAACAACTATCACTTCTATAATGTTACTTTAACTCTTTTCCTTTTCAGTGAATGAGTCCATGTGTACACAACTATGTTTGTGTGTACGCATACACATGCCTCACTATTGGGCACACACAAAGTTGAGCACAGATATACACACATCACATACAAACATATTTAGAAGGTAAAATGTGAAAAAGGTATGTCACAAATGCTAAAATACAATATATAATAATATAAATAAAAACACCAGAATTTCTGCTTAAACTCAACTCAATGGCTCATTTTATCTTTTATCTATCAAGTTCAGGTAAATTGGGCCAGTAACTAAACTGATTTTTCTTTATAAAAATCTGGATTATTTAACAAAATTAGCATTTTAGAGGAGAGAGGCCATCAAGACATGGGTTATGAATCATTATTTATAAATGCACATTTGTTTTTTATTGATTTATCATCCTTATTATTGAGAATTAATATTGGATGCCAGGCCACTCACTTCGCCTTTTTCTGGTGTGGTCTCATAATGAGGCAGTGCCCCTTCCTCATTAGCAACCTTAGACCAATAAATGAATTTTGCTAAATGCCAAGTACTGTTATGGCAACAGTTTGCAGTCATTGGCTGTTAACTTTTAAAGAGATAGGACACTTCAAGCTTAAATGGCCCATTTTACCTAATGGCCCAGTTTAGCTAATCTCACCCTATACTTTAAAAGCTTTGCAGACATGGCTGTGCGCGAGACGGAACAGAACGCGGAAAGTGAAGTATACCCAGGCCTTTAGTGTTCTGAAGAGACACAGTCAGCTCAGTTGTATAGTTGATGTGCAAAACCCAATCATGACAAGCAAATATGGCTGAACTGCCTTTTACCATGTTTGATGTGCTTGTTCAATGTTTATATGTGTCTTTATTAAGTTACTGGAGCTTAAAAAGTAAAAAATAAATAAATAAATACTTTTCTTACAAGTAATCAATAAAAAAAGTTTGACTAAATCAAATTTCTACTGTCAACTAAACATTTACTTTCAACCAATGATACATATTAAGCACGTTGAAATAAGTCAACAACAAAGCATATGACTTCACACTCGTTTGTTGGCATTTACAGTGCCCTCCACTAATATTGGCACCCTTGGTAAATCTGAGTGAAGGTGGCTGTGAAAATAAATCTGCATTGTTTATCCTTTTGATCTTTTGTTCAAAAAATTTACTAAAATCTAACCTATCATTGAATTAAAACAACTGAAATGGGGAGAAAATCTTATTGTGAAATAAATGTTTGTCTCCTATACTTGTTGGCCACAATTATTGGCACCCTTAGAATTTTCTATGAGTAAAATATCTCTGAAGTATATCACAATTTTGAGCACTCCAGGGTGATTATGAAGATAAAAATATCCAGCCCTGGCTTCCTGTTTCACAGAAATATATAAAGAAGGGAAAACAAAGCCCAAAAGATAATTGAGCTTCACAAATTACTGAAGTGGCTTTAAGAAAAGAGCTAGAGCAGTGAAAATGACCATTTCCACCATCAGGGAAATAATTAGGAATTTCTGATTAACATACAATGTTAGGAAACTGCCTGGAAGAGGTTGTGTGTCTCTATCATCCTAATACACGGCGAGGAGGAGAGTTTGAGCGGATAAAGACTCTTCAAGGACTACAGCTGTAGAATTGCAGAAAATAGCTGTGTCTCAGGATCAGAAAACCTTTTAGAAACTTGTCAAACCGCACATGTTGTTCAAGAGGGGTTAAGAAAAATTCTCCTCTCTCATCCAAAAACAATCTCCAGCATGTTCAGTTGGCTTCTATGATAAGATGAAACTAAAAAGGGTTTTTTGTATTCTATCAAATACCAACAGATAAAAATCAATAATTCACTGACATGGTTGGGTCTTCCATCGGGACAATAATCCAAAACAAACACCAAAATAAACATAAGAATTAGTCACTGAGCACAAAATGAAGCTTTTGCCATGGCTGTCCCAGTCCTCTGAGCTGAACC
>JAUCMS010000002.1:12564221-12580338 GCA_032357445.1 Enteromius radiatus | reverse complement strand
GATGAAGGAATGCTCTCTTTTCTCTTATCAGGTGTTCTCCAAACTCTTCAGGCATTACAGGAGAAAACTCAGAGCTGATCTTGGGAAAAGGACGTACCAATAATTGGGTGCCAATAATTATGGCCATCACGTATTGGAGAAAAACATTTATTTCATCATGAGTTTTTCTCCCCATTTTCAATTGTTTTAATTCAATGGAAGGTTAGAATTTTGTAATTTTTTTGAATGAAAGATCAAAAGGATAAGCAATGCAGATTTATTTTCACAGCCACCTTGCTCAGATTTACCAAGGGTGTCAATATTAGTGGAGGGCACTGTATCTATGCAGTATAAATTGGGCTTAAAAACCACCAAAACATTGTTAATTGTAAGAAACTGAGCAAAAACTTGAAGAAAAGTGAAGTTGCTGAAATTCCTGCAATTTTTGATTGCGGATGCTAATTGCTTTGATGACCCTTCGAAGGTTTTTGTGTGCTGGTAGTGTTCAAATCATTTTTGAGACCCCTTTTTCACTTTTTTTCTACAGGGTGTGGTAGACAGCAGCACAGACGTAGATCTTCTGTGGGCGGAGATTAAAGCAGCTCGCAATGTTCTTACCCAAATTCAGAACATGCGTCAGGGTCAACTGGGAGACACAGCTGTCACTGTTGAGTCAGAGGTGATCCTGCTAACAGTTACGCTAAAATACTTCTGTCGACAATTACAGAAACATACTGTGTTATTATCAAAGATGATATGAGAATTGAATAAAGTGGTCATACATACCATTAATGACCCTTATTAGTGCACTGAACTTGTAAAAAGTGTACATTGTAATAGTTGTTGTTTTAACTGACATACATGCAAAACGCTTGATTATAAATACTGTTGTGTGTTAGTTATTTGGTATTGTATTTAAAGTAATAATTACATTACGATGGTGTAATTATAAAAAATATTAAATACATGATACAAGTTTGAATTAAAGTATATTTTAGCTAAAATATATTAACACACAAACACAGTGTGTGTAATTAAGTGACATATTGAATTCCTACCGGTGTGGGTCAAAGCACTCAAGTTCATCTAATTGCATTTCAATAAATATTCCTGTATTTTCTTGTAATTTTTTACAAGAATGTTAGCTGTCAGAATATATATATATATATAATATATACTGCATTCAGTTCATACTTAAGTGTATTCTTTTTATTATATTATATTATATTATTATATTATTTATTTTTAAGTAATTTTCCAAGTCTATTATTACTCTTTTTTTAGTAGTTTTTCTAAATTTACTTTTCTAAGGTGCATTTCTAAAAAAAAATATGATCAAGCCATGGCACTTTTTACTTGTGAAACATGTTTTTCTACTGGTTTATGTTGTGATACATGCTATACAGTCATGAGTGCTGGAAACGTTCACCTTTTCACTTTCAGTTCTCATTTGTACCTTCACAGATCTCCACAGGTTTGGACAGTTTGACTCTTTCTGACTTCAGTCCTGTAAGTTCTACTCTCAGCGCTCCATTGTGCATCCAACCCACAGGCCCGATACCAACCACCTCCAGTGAATGGCTGAAAACCCACGGCCTGAAGGGTATCTGCCATGCGGTGCCTTTTCAATGTTATAAATACATGACATATTTCTGAATGAAACGATACCCTACAAATGAAGTCGTAAATGTGGCATGAGAATTTAAGAAAATAAATATGATAATAGACGTTAAATTTTAAGATGAATATTACCAACAAGCCCAATCTGTGAATCTCACAAACATATTTGCATGTGTTAGTTTATTTGCCAGTGTATAATATGCTGGGCAAGTCTCTAGATCTGGTTAGTCTTGGCTAACAGTTGTGTTCATGCAGCTCAGAAGCTGGATCTGTATCAGCTGCTGGCTCGTAATGCCTATTCTCCACAAGAGACGTTTGTGCCAGTCTTGGGAAAGACTGTTTCCTCTACAGTTCACGAGGTGATGAACAAGTCCTGCTGCATTTACAAACCCAGTTTGAGGCCCATCTGTTCACCTGTGCAGCGGAAGTTACTCAACTAGCTCCCTGTGTTTGTCTGCAGCGGGTTATGGTACCGTTTGAGTGGCATGATGGGACGGTGAAGAATTTGCATGTCGACCTTCCATCAGTGCAAAAGTACCAGGTACATTTTATATACCAGAAAACTCCATATACCATACTATCTTTCAGCTGCATTTTTATAGTTCAAATGTGGCTACAATTTATACAGTATATACTGGTATACAGAGTTCTCAGTTATTCATTTCATTCTATTAGAAAGTTGCTTTCCACCGTTTTTGATGCGATATGTCCCTTTTGATGTCGCACTAAAGCAAACACATTTCACTTGGCCATTCATGCCTTCCATCACTACTTGCATTAGCAGGCTGTTCTCAAAAATTCCTCCAAATGCATGTCTTCAAACCTGAACTCTTCACATGAATGTTGAATTATTTACCTAACTGAAAGCTGTCACGACTCCCATATCCATCTGATCTGTTAAAGAGTATAAGGACATGTGTGCTATTCAATACAACGTTGCATTTAAATGGATGTTTCTCGCCTTCAATCTAGAATCTATGACATTCTCTATTTTTCGCTTAATTTTGTCTTTCATGCAGAAGCGACTCATGGATGCCGTGCGTCTGTTTGAAAGGAGAGTTCAGTGGCTGAACAGGACGGGCAGTCAGCAGATATGGGGTACGGTGTGTGAGCAGAGGTGAGAGACTTTAGGCAGTAAAGATATGTTTCCATTATTTCTACAGCAAAAGTGGACTTCACAATAGTAAAGGAGTATTTATGTTCTGAAGGCCACAGTAGAGGACTCAAGAACAATATACACTTAGATCTCCACTTGTAGTTCTTGGCTGACTTTCTTCAAGGACTTGAGTACCACAATTATTCATTGCACGAAAGTAAACAGGGGTCATAAATAGCTTTTTTATCATTTTGTACTGTTTTCTGAGGTTAACGTATAATGTTATCAAGGTTTTTACGTTATCATTTAGAAGTAGTAAGCAAACACTGTTTTTCCACAGCTGGCACTACAGCAGTTTGTCTTTGAAGCATCTTTATCATTTGGTTTCTGTGTTTGCCCCTCTTGTCATTTACCTGCTACATGCACAAATAAACCCTAAAAACAACAACAGAAGAAAAGTGCATTGCTGTCTCGATGTCTCACAAACCATGTTTATTCTTGCGAGACAAATTTAAGTAGTAGTGCCTATCGATGTTTGTTTGTAAGCCTATAACATTGGTGTAAATCCATTAACGCTGATGTTTTTGCTGGACCAGGAGGACGCAGGGATGTGGAGTGTGTCTCAGTTGCTCGTCTCTGTGTTTCTCCATGCAGGGTGCAGGTTCTTCTAGACATGTCTGGGATGAACGCCCACTACCATCTCCATCTCCAGCACGCCCTGCGAATACTACTTCAGGAGCAGCTGGCCAACAAACACAGCTTCAATGTCATTGTGTAGGTCAAACACACCATCTTGGTGTTCTCACTCATTTACAGAGTGACCAGTCATCAACTGCTTTAGTCCTAAAGTCTCTAGAAGTCATTTATAGATTAAGATATTTGGTAACACCTTATTTTATAAGGACCAATTCATACTATTAGCTAGTTGTCTAATAGCATGCATATTACTAGCATACCCTTTAGCATTCCAAAGTCCCTCCTGAGATACAAATCCCATTCAAAAAGAGACCTTAGGAATGCCAAGGAGTTAATTCCTTGTTCTGGATGACCATATTGAGTTTACTGAGGGAAAACCTTTAATTAATAGTGAATATGTGTTCCCTGTTCTGTTCGACTTGTGGTCCAGCTGTCTATCCCACTTTTAGACACCAAGTAAATAAACAAAGATTTTATTAGGAGAAACAATTCTGACATCATCTGACCAGCCTATTTAAGCTGCGGTGGTGGATCCTGGCAACGTAGTCAACAGTTATTAACAGTCAAAAATTAGTAGGCCTACTGTATATATACATATGAACTATATAACACAGCAGGCAATGTCAGGCTGTGTTGAAGTCCTATTCCTTTCAGATTCAGATGAATAAACTCTTCACACTAAGAAAACTTGGTCCTTTGTGGAACCAGGATGGTTCTTCAATGATATCACTGTGAAAACCCTGCCTGTACAAACACATCACAATTCATAAATAGCTTTTCATAAATCAGTGCCGGTGTCCTTTATTAATAACAGACATCATATTTGCATCATCGCGCCCAGTTACAGAGGAAATGAAGGCAGTAATGGCCCAGTCGAAAGCCTCTGTACCATTTATCGTCAGTCTTCGGCAGTTGTCTGCTCCTGTTTTAGCATAGTCATGAGCGATCTACTTTAGTCTGGCATAAATAGAAGTCTTAATAGATTTCGCCTGAGAGCGCAGCGCACATACCTGCTCTTAATACTGCAGAGCAGCTGCACGGCTTTACCCCAGAGCATTTCATCATGTCACATGACTCGGTTACCTGCTACCTGATTTAATTCATCTCAATTTGTACGACGGAGCCTCATTTACATACACACATGCTGTGTTATTAAAAGCGTCGTTACTGTTCTTTGACCTCATTGAACTTTGTTTAAAAATGTATATGTTGTAATTTCAGCATGTTTAAGGCTTGATCATATATAATTGGAAAGTAAATGAGAATGGAAATAAGTAGTCATTAGCTTATATAAGAGCATTGACTTGAGCTTCATTTTAACCTAGGAATAATTTTCTGTTTGCTGCCACATTCACTGTATGCGATCTTGTCAATGTTCAACACAGTTTTGGATCAGATGTCAAGTCATGGCAGGAGAAAATGGTTCCTTCGACCCATGAAAACCTTCAAGCTGTTTGGCAGTAAGAGGACAGGATGTGCTTTTGACTTCAGTCTGTTGTTCTCTTTCTCATTTTCTCTGCCTCCTTCTGATTTTAATGGCCTTTCATTAGTGCTGTTTGCTATTGCTATCAGATCAAAATATCCTGAAATTGCATCTATCAAGAAAATTAATTTATTAGTCAATCTGGTAACACTTTATTGCGATAGTCTACTTTATACATTCTACTAACAGTTAGTAACTTACATGTCAACTAGCAGTCATTAGAGTATTAGTAGACTGTCTGCTTAATATCTTCTAACCATACTTATTCTACAAACCATAGTTGTGTTTTTCATTCTAGTAATTGTTTTTGTTCCTAAGTTCAGTTTCAGTTCATCCCAAAACAGTAAGTCTGTGCAGCCTGTGTGCATTTCCTAATATAGCCTGTTCGGTTTTTCGGGGGTTAGAGTTCAATTGAAGCTTGGAAAGAAAATGTCTATTGGTGATAATTTGTATGTGTGTGTGTGTGTCTTCAGGTGGATTCAGGCAGTGGAGTGTGTCGGTGGTCGTAACACTCTGGCTGCTCTACATCGTGCTCTGGAGGAGGAAGCACAGGAAGAGTCACCCCCGACCGGAGGTGTGTACCTCCTGACCACCGGCATGCCAGATCAACATATGGTTAGTTGGACACTCACAGTTCATTTTAATCACTTGTGAGCCAAGGTCTTGTCACACGTAGAGCACAATATGTTTATATTTCTAGTGGCCATCACATTTCTTGTGGCATTCAATTATTGTGTGGAGTTTGTTGTTGTTTATTGGGTGCCACTCTTTGGAGTTAGGAGACTGAATAGGGCCCAGTGGAAGACTTGATAGGCCATCCATGAATGTTGATGTAGATGAATTCGCTCCTTCATTGGAACAGATTTGGAGAAATTTAGCATTGCATCACTTGCTCACCAGAGGATGCTCTGCAGTGAATGGGTGCCGTCAGAATGAGAGTCAAAACAACTGATAAAACACCACAATAATCCATAAATTGTCCACACCACTCCAGTCCATCAGTTAGCGTCCTGTGTTTGTAATAAACAAATCCATCATTAAAATATTTAAATCTTCAAACCATTGCTTCCAAATAAAAGATCTCATCTGAATTAGAGCAGTAATATGAACAGTCAAAAATATGTCAGTGGATTTTGATGTGAGAGGACAACAGGGGATGGAATTATTGCCATTTTCAATTTAATATATATATATATATATATATATATATATATATATATATATGTGTGTGTTTTTTTGTTTTATTTTGTTTTATTTTTTTCAAACTTGCAGCCCTCCACTTCACAAAATGTTAACTGAAGGACTGGATTGTGTAGATTATTTGTGGATTATTGTGATGTTGTCTTGGATGTCTGATGGTGACTAAATCTTTCATGTGCCCACCTGAGACCACTTTGTTTCTCATAGGACTCAGTTAACAGCATTGGCTGTACAATAGTGTGGGCTATTTTATGAGGTAACATTTATGTGTCATTGTCGCATGGAGGATTTGTTTGTTTTGTTATAATTTTGTTACTCAGATATAAACATGGCAATAAATAAATCTTTTAATTGCACAAATTAATTGACATTATTAAAATTCTTCATTTAATTATATATATATAAAATTAATATAAATAATGCAAATATAAAATAGTGATCAACAAAAGATAAAAAAAATCCTCATTTTGAAATGGAAAAATAAATGGACATTTTGCTTTTTAATTACATTTGTAAGTATTAATTATTGCATTTACCTACATTTAAAGTCATGAATTTAATTATTGTAAATGTGTATATGTTAAAACTGATCATTTATTCCTAGTCCTCAATATGAACCATGTTGAATCCATTCAAATATGACCATGCCAGCCACTGCTGCCCCCTGCTGTTCAGATTTAAAAGATGCAGTTACTATATTTTAATACAGATATATCATAAAAGCAGTCACTGTGTTTTTCACACTCTCATTCTCAGGTTTCTGTCACTGCTTATGTATCTGAGCGCTGCAGCGCAACAAACCTGAATCTCCACGTGTGCCTGTTCACCGGAGAGGAGGACACTGCCCGCTGCCCTCCGCCCTGTTATGCCACCCGGAGCGAAACCGCCCGGGCTCTGAGGGGCCTGGCACACGCAGGAAATGGACGCTTCCTTTGGATGACTGAGACTGGTGAGAAGAGGGTGACTTTTTCAAGAAAGATGAGTTTGAAGCAGAAGGTAGTACAGAATTACAGCAAAAAGAAGTTTTATTTTGTTGTTCAGACAGTTCTGAGGTCACGTGTAAAAGTCCCTAGAGCGGCGGTTTACTTGAGCTCTGCTGCTTTTGTCTCTGTCATGTGTACAACACATGGTCCCTGAACTCAGCGCAGCTTACAATGGGAAATCTTGTGTTTGTGTTTGTGTGAGTGTTTGAATTTGTATGTGTGCAGTGGAAAATATGAGCCTCTGCCTCGTCTTTCCTTGCAGGCATCGTGGAGAGTGATGACATCAGTGGCCTAATTGGAGAAATGGAGACGGCCGTTAATTATTTTCAGAAGGTGAGTTCAGAGCAATGCGTTCAGGGCCTATTTTCTCACATGACCTGTACGTGACCTGTGTCCACGGTGTCTAAATAATACATGGGAACCTGAGGAAAAGTTTGAAGCACACCTGCAAGAAATAGCAGTTGTTGATGTTTAGAAAGGTTCGTCCAGGACTTTGTGTTCATTCAGAACCAGCTGAATTTGCTGAAGATGTTTCATTACTCATCCGAGCTGCTGCATCATCATCTAATTAATCAAGTCCAGTTGCTGTTAAAGTCACAGTGAAATCAGTAAATGTGTGAATGACTGAGACTGTTTACTTCTTAAAAGATACACTACTGGTTAAATATTTTGGGGAAGAATTAAAAAAAAAGAATACCTTCCCTGTTGAAAAATCCAGCATGATACCCAGCTAACAATTTTACGTTATAAAAATGTTGCCATTAAGTTATAAAAATGTTTTTGTTATAGTTTTTTAGACGTTGTATTACGTTCTTGTTTGGTTATAAGGATGTTATTCAAAACGTTTTTAGAACGTTTTAGTCTCTTGTTATATCAATGTTCTAAGAATGTTATTTAAAACGTTCCATTCCCAATTATATTAATGTTCTAAAGTTATAAAAACGTTATGTAAATGCTTTTTTTATCTTTCTGTTCATTAAATATGAATAAAATCTGTCAACACTGATAATAATAATAAATGCTTCTTGAACATTAAATCATCATATTGCTTTCAGAAGGATCATGTGACACTGAAGACTGGAGTAATGATGCTGAAAATTCAGCTCTGATCACAGAAATAAATTATATTTTAAATATATATTCAAATAGAAAACTATTATTTTAAACTGTAATAATCTTTCACATTTTTATTCTCTTTACTGCATAAAAAAATTAGCTTGGGAGACCACTTTCAACACTTATTGCGCCCAGTTTTGGAAAATGATAAAATCACTTTGCTCCACCTTAAACAAAATGCCTTTTCCAATTTTCCACCCCTTGTGTTTCACAATGCAGTAATTACCTAGTGGATGAAGTCTCAGCCAACATTTTTCCATCAGATTAAAGAAGTTCCAAAAGTAGGTTTGGGAGGAGCTTAATCATCAAGTCATCATCATTATGAGCCTATATAATCAGTTATAATTGCTCTGTCCAAGCTTCAATCCTTCTGGGATCCCCCCACCTCTCCGTCTCCTCCTCTATTCTTATTCTCCCTTTATAACAAAAGGCCCTTTAAAAAGCCAAATTTGTTAACCAATAACCATCAGGACTGGATGGGACTCGTGAACCAAAATAAAATAGATGGCAAACATGTTTTCATATTACCGGCTTTTTTTTCTGATAAAGCATAAATGTAATGATGATTAATATATCGGACTTTCGTCCCTGCAGTGCTCTGAATTAGTGGACTCTCTGATCCAGAAGAGCTCTGACAGGGGTTCAGGAGAAACCAGTACTCCATCCATCAAACCCCAGACCTGGACTCGCAGAGCAAATCTGCCATCTCCTCGACCCACAGCACTCAGCCTTGCTAGACTGGTCAGATCACTCTCTTCATTACTCTCTTCACTAGTAAAATCAGTAATGCATTCATCGTTTAGAATTTACCAGTGATTAGTTTCACATAGCCGGACTTTTCAACAAGTCCTGTTCAGTTGATTCTAGCCAAGAACCAGAACTAAATCAAGAATAACACGCAAAGCGACCGATCAGTTTGTTTTGTTTATATGTGCTCTTTTGCAGACTATGTAAAGCATCAGAGTTGCATGCTGGTCTAAATTGGTCTTTTCAGCGGGACACTTTTACAACAATGTTTTTACACCAAATCCAACCCTAAACCTATGCAACAATGTGAAACATGCAAAGCTGATATAAAAACGCATTTGTTGAAAACAGTGATATGTACTTATTGGTACATATTTTGTGTTTTGCTAAAAACTGCACCCAGGTGTGACCAGGTAGAAAGAAGATATTTTGAAGATTGTTGATAACCAAACTGACTTGGACAAAAAAAATACTGAGTTGAGGGTAAACTCATTGCAAGTAGTGCAAGTTGCGTAATCAGATAACATTTCCAAGTAACTAGTAAAGTAGCGCATAATTTTTACATTTACAGTGAATTATTTTTGTTGTTTTCTCAAATAAGTAATGCCAGTTACTTTATTTTCCTATTTATTTATTTTTTAGGTGAGCTATCCCTTCAAAGATTTATTAGAAAGATGTTTTCATAATGAATGCTTTTTCATCATGATGTCTGATACGAACAGGAAAGCAGGCAGAAGAGCAGATTGGCACAGAACGGGTGGGCTTGGAGACCGAACAGCTCTAAAGCAGATATCCCACCAGGTGTGATGTCTTATCAACATCCTGACTGTAATAATTAGAGATCATACACCAAATGCTCTCTATCTGCCATCCAAGCGGTTTGCTTTAATTTATACTCTTTATTTAAATACTATTTAAATTTTAACATTCGTACGAAAATTTCAGACTCAATGACCAATGCCTGTTTATGTGCCTCACGTTGCATTCATATTTATTTCTGAATATTTTAATATTTAATATTTATATTTTTATAGTCCGGTCAGCTGATAACAGCACACAAGCCAAACTGTCAAGGTCTGCAGATCAGAGGGAAATCAACGTCTCCCAGTCTGTCTTCTTCATGGAAGACGGCAACTTGGGTTAGTAGAAATGGATTTTCCATGTTTATCTTGCCATAGCCAGAAATATGAACACATGAGATCCACAAATATTGATTCATGGTTCATATTGTGTCATATAGTGTTGATTCTCCTATCTAGGCGTTGTCTTCAAGAAACATCCGAAACCAAAGAGTGTTCGTAAGTCTATCACTACTATTAAACTACCAAAACATGAAGACATCTCGTCAACTAAACAGGTACTATACTATATTTCCAGTAACATTGGTTTGTTTGTTTTTATTAAAAAATCACTCTTTTTTTGTTCTTAGACCATAGAATGACTACAAGAGTTAACACAAGAGCAAAGGATGGTTTTAAGTCAGTGTTTATATTCTTTAAGTGGCTGAAAAGGTTTGGAATCAAGAAACTGAAGTTGGACCTTCACAAGCTGATATCTGGACCTGAATGCTGCCATCACAGCAAACTGGTGTCGTCCGTCCAGAAGAGAGTGTCTGCTAAATACTGCGACATATTCCCTAGTGTCCAGATCAATGTAAGCACAACACTGTGTAACTCCAGTGGTACTGAAAATGTTGGCTCCATATTTAGTATGCTGTATGTCTTAATGTTCATATAGGGGACTGTGAAACACTTGTATCTGACTCCTGGTGAGTTAAAGCAGTACCTCAGTGAGACTGAGAAACTGATGCAGCGCTACAGCCAAAGACTGGAGTGGTTACTGACAGGTACAACACATGCATCCATCGCTAACGACTCTAAAAGATGACTGACCCTCAAAAAAAGTGTATGGTTCTGTTTCAAAACATATGATCATCATTTAAAGGTTCATAGGATTCTTGCAGCATGAAGGCAGCTCCAGAAGGATTTTAGTCAGCAGAAAACAGACAGCATGGAAGCTCACTTGGTTTTGGAAGAGATCCTATTTCATTTTGTTTTTCTGCCATGCGCATCTTTCCGTTTGTGAGCAGGCAGCAGGTGTATGTTTGGATCAGTGCTGGAGAAGGCAGTCTGTGTTCTGCTGGATGTGTCTGGATCTATGGCTCCCGGCCTCCCTGAGCTCCAGAAGGAGCTGACTTTGCTGATCTGGGATCAGCTGCATGCCAACAGCGTGAGGTAAACTCTGGCTGTAGAGGAAGATATTAAAAATCATACTTATCTTACATTGGTTGACCAAAAAGGCCAAAACTCCACAGACTCTGTAGGATGAAGAAACGTGGCTGTATATGTCTCGTGGAATTCCTGGAATTATTTAAACTAATCCAACGATGACTCCTGAAGTGTTTCCATTTTTGCGTGCCATATGCATCAGATGTGGGATTGACGTCTGAGGCTGGGAGTACATGGTTTGTGACGTGCTGAATTTGACAGGTTCCCAGTGACTGATCTGTATGTGTGTCAGGTTTAATATGCTGGCGTTCTCTAGAGAGGTTCGGATGTGGCAGCCGGCGCTGGTTCAGCCCACAGAGGAGCTGTGTGTGGAGGCAGTGCAGTGGTTGAATCAGCTCAGCACTCATGGAGCTTCCTCCACACTACAGGCACTGCAGGTACTTGTAACGACACTTGAAATATTGATGTTATTATATATCATTATATATAACGACAAAGGCACAGAGAAACAATATCATTGGAATCTGAGCAATTTTGTCCAGCTGATGTTATTAATGAACTGAACTGAATCAATACTGATTTTAAACTGGAGATATCATCTCATATATGATTAAATCTGCAACACTGGTTCTTGTTATTTTCCTGTTTGTCACTGTGAAGCTGCTTTTGTTTCAAAGGCAACTTGTTTGACCCTCTTCTTGTCACAAGTGTGTGACTGTATATCTTGTGTCTTTTCTCCAGACAGGCTGTGGCTTTGCAGATGCTGTGGGTTTGTATCTGATCACTGATGGGAGATGTGACTCCAGCCACAGTCTGATACTGACAGAGACAGAGTCACTGAAAAAAGAGAAGGACTTCACCGTCCACACCATTGCAGTCAACTGCCATGACAGGTCTACTCCCATGCTGCATTGCATATGAATGCGGCCGTTTGTATTAATCCTTGGTCACGAATTGTATTTATTCATTCTGGTGATTTTCCAATCCCAGAAAATGTAGTTTTAGCAACATGTTTTATGTTTAATATATTTACATTTACAACATTCTTGTAATTTTAACAAGTCCTCATCTATCAGTCAGCTCATAATCTTTTATGTAGCTTTCTGTTGTAAACTACAGACAACTAAACAGATGTTATATGAACAATGTTTGCTTTATGTGTCTTATGTGTTATATATATATAAATCACTTGTTGCAGTGAAAGTATATGTTACAGTATGTGCAATAGAGTAATTTTTAAAAGCTATTTATCATTTCAACCTTTTTAAAACAGAGCATGCACTGAGTTTCTGAAGAGTCTGGCTCATAAAACAGGAGGACGATTCCATCAGGCACCTGAAAACACAGATACAGCTCTTATCAGAACACTCCTGTCAGATCCGTGCAGTGCAGTATGTTGATTTTAAAACATTTCTTAAATATAATTACAGTGTATGGGGATTATGTTGAATTGGTTTATAGTTTTCACCATGTTCAAATGCATTTCTGCTGATTGATTCTTATGAAATGATGTACTGATTCCGATTGTCCTGAATCAAAGGACCCAGTGCTTCCAAAATTTGCGGGGGACGATCTTAGGAAACTATCAGAAGAGATTGAGAAGCTGAGAATGTTCCAGAAACAAGCTAAATCTTTCAGGTTTGTGACTTCCTGTTTGCTCATTCAGTGCTTACGCTGTGATACAGTACTAGTGTAATGATTGTTTTATTGTAGATTTTTTTAATATGGTCATTTGTGTTTTGTTTTCATAGGGAAACTATTTTGAAGTCGAGGAACCAGGAGGAAATGTAGACTTCTTCAGATCATGACAGCTTTATTTTTTAAAAAAAAGCAACTAATTTCTATTATTGAAAAATATAAGAGGAAAATTAAATTATATAAAATAGATGCACTAAAATACTGGAAAATAAATTTAACTGAATGTATTTTGAGTACATATTACCAATATATTTTACTGATATCCTACTACATGTAAAAAAAATAAATAAATAAATAAAATATATCTATTCTTACAGGGTGAACAATACAGGTGTTTGAATTTGAATTTGAATGTGAGAATTCCAGGGCTTACATGACGTTAGAAATATTTCGAACGCTTGTAAAAATACATAAATAAAAAAAGACGTCACTGAGTCTGGCTATAAATACTGGGCATTTCTTCACGAGAACATAGCTGTGTAGCTTACATTTAGGTTTGTGGTTTTCACATGCAAGCCCTGGGTTTATAGAGGACTGGATTCTTTAGTTTAGTTTAGATTCTGGTTGGTTTTAGCGTCAGGAACCCCCAGGACGCGTTCTGAAGCTAGAAGTAGTGAAAAGTCTGCAAGGTGGGTGCGTGGGTGGGAAGCGTGGGTGGGAAGCAGGGGGCGCCCTAGATCGTACCTATACCTCTTAAATTTATAAAGCCTATAGCTATGTTTTGTTTTTTGATACTGTGTTTACAAAGATAGACTCACCCACACTCTTCACACTTCACATTATACGTTTCACACAACAAGGTACCAGATTGTATCATGTTATTACCACGGTATTTTCTACAGTCTTCACCCTACACATATCACATAAAACAAAATATCAAAAAGTATTACGGCATTATCATGGCGTTTGGGAAATGAACCGGTACATACAGGCTAATGTATTCATATCGTTCTGTAGGATTTTATTTAATGTTCAGTAGAATATAGTCTAAATATTAGACGTCACGAGCCAGAAAATTTTATTTAGTGTAGGCTGTTTGTAAAATTTGTTTACCTTGAAAATTTCACATTTTTTATAATAAAAACAACAGTGTTGTTACGAAGGGAAAATCTTACAGTGAACAACATTGCAGGATTACTCTGAAAATTCATTCAGATTTGTAACGACATAAGAAAAGGTGAGTATAGTCTGCCATCGATACAATCAGCTGCATTCTTAAAACGGATCTGCAGGCCTACTTTCGATACAAAGTTTTAATGTTGTTTTAATGTTAGTTATTTTTTTTAGCCCTCCTATGTATTTTTCTCTGTGTTAGAGTAATTTACTTGTCCATAGCCGTCGGTTTTTATTTTATACGCCGGTTTTTTACCGCTATAAATTGCGCGTGTATGACTGCATTTATGCTGCTTCTTCTGAATAGTGTTAGATTTAGAAAAGCTTGAAGGCTGCTGATTGGCTGCCGTGTGTCTCGTGCGCTCGGTGTTTTACGGTAACGCGCTCAGGTGAGGCGCAGGTGATTGACAGATGCAGAACATCATCAGAGACACCAGCGGGATGACGCGATGCACGCGCAGCTGACGGACACAGCACACGTATGAGCAGTAACTGACAGGTAAAAAAAAAAACTCTTTCTACTGTTTAAAGTTGATCAATTATGAAATAAAAACAGGGTGCGGGTGCAGACAAAGCTTGGACATGCAAATTTAATGACTGGCTGTTTGATAAGATCGATTGCAGTTCAAATATTTTTTTTTATGATCAGCTACTAGGCATGAGAGGTATCTTTTATGCCTTTTAGCAGATTTCTTGTTATTGTTGATATATCAGTATTTGAGAAATTAGTAAACTATAGTTTCCATTCTGGGTCACATGTTGTTTTGCAGACAGAGTTCATGTTTCCATGTATTTACTAATTACAGAGTAATTCTAATTAACTAAATGCAGTTGGTAGGTAATTACTTTCTTGTAACTGCTTGTAAATCAACATTGACACTAAAGTTATTATTTATTCTTTATTTTATTTATTAAACAATAATAAAGCGACCTGTATGGCACAATATACTGTAGAACAATATCTTCCAAAAGTTATGTTTGCAAGATTCATGCTCATATTTGGTAATGGTTTTAAATTATTTTGAATCATAATTTGCAATGCAACTTTAAGATCCTATCAAAGTTAATTTAGAGTTTTATTAAATTTGTTGTTTTACCACAAGGCTTGTTTTGATAGAGTTTGGATGTTAATTGCACATGAAGCTTTAAAATCCTGAAATAGTTGTGTGCTGGAAATTGTGAAAATGTTCCTAATCGTAATTTTTCTTCGAATTTACATATTTCTGTTGTCTTACATGTATGAAAGCCATTGCCCAAAAGTCACATTGATTACTGATACATGGGACTGTCAGGCTAGTGAAGAAAATTTAAATTTTTCTGGAATTATTTAGGATTCATCTGTTCAGTTTGTTTAGGGCTGTTTTTTATATAACCTCCCTTATCTTCCTTGATTATTACTTGGTCATCACCATCATATACAAAAGTAATTTCAAATATGTATTAAAAATATTGAGAAATC
Source organism: Enteromius radiatus (assembly GCA_032357445.1). Classification (NCBI taxonomy): domain Eukaryota; kingdom Metazoa; phylum Chordata; class Actinopteri; order Cypriniformes; family Cyprinidae; genus Enteromius; species Enteromius radiatus. Next base: position 12,564,920 of record JAUCMS010000002.1, on the reverse strand, counting down.
TGGTCAGACTTTATAATAAAGTCCAATTCTTGCTATTAACAAACCATTAACTTTAACTTTTGCCTCAATAGTTAAGGTGTTGTTAAGTATTAGGTAGGATTAGAAATGCAGAATATGATTTTGGAGTATTAATAAACAGACAATATTTTAGTAATAGGCATGCTACTAATAATAGGCAAGCAACTAGTTGTGGTCCCTACACTAAAAGTGTAACTCCATCTATTAACAATTTAATGGTGCTGACAGTTTAGTTTGGCAATTTCTTGTGTATTCAATTTATTTCATTTAGAGAAGCCATTGTGTTTTTCTGATGTTGCTGACTACAAATAAGGTCAATTTAAATATGATGAGAATTATCTATAAATTTTGGTTTAAAGGATTTGGCATATTGTGCGTCATAACTTGAGAAAAAGAATCCTAAGGTTAAAGGTGATGATATCCCTTGATTTTATAAATGTTTTCAGTCACAATATTTAATGTCTAATTCTCGCTATTAACAACTCATTAACTATGGCTTTTTGCTTCAATAAACTCTTAATTTGCTGCTTATTAATAGTTAGAAAGGTTTTTAAAGAATTAGAATTACACTTTATGTTGATAATCCACTTTAGAGATTCTATTAACTACATTTACATTTACATTTATTCATTTTGCAGACGCTTTTATCCAAAGCGACTTACAAGTGGGGAACAACAAGCA
>JAUCMS010000002.1:12535080-12545858 GCA_032357445.1 Enteromius radiatus | reverse complement strand
CGACTATGAGATCGGGAGTCGAATCAAGCTTCTCGAATCGAATCGTCGAATCTTCGACCATTCGAGGACACCCCTATCAAATAGCAGTCAATTTTGTTAAATAAACATCTCCAATGGTTAGCTAGTAACAGATAAGGTACCAATATATCATGCTCCTTTTTTAAATTAGTTTTTCTTGGATGCATCCAGAGAAAACCTCTTGTTAATTGCATCACAGGACCTATTGCACACTGTTTACTTCTAGCTCTATATTAGCCTCTGCAGCGCTGATGGATTGGATCAGGGATTACTGGATTAAGGGCTAGGTCAGATTATGATGTCTAGTTTTGGAGGTCTTTAAGATGCCCAGTCAGCACGTACTAGCACTGGAGTACACAGATCAGAGAGGTCGTTCACAGAGCGAGACGTCCACTTCAATCAGTGCCGCATGAGTCCACAAACCCTTAGCATAATTACAGGCCCTACATAAATTAAAGTCTCCATAAAATGGCTTGACTTCCTTCTGGAGTTGACGTATTGCCTACTAAAACAGAACGTACAAGTACAAGCAAGCTCATCAAAATCTCCAGTGACAAGCTGAGACATGAGTGCATGGGTGTGTGCGTGATCCTGATGCGAAGGGTATGTTGGCGTCATTGAGCTCCAGACTCACTTGTCTTGTTGCAGATCATAGATTTCTTTCAGACAGGACATGCTTTGGGCACCAAGGCTGCGACGAGCTGCTGCTAGATCTCTCTTGGCCTGAGACGTCTTCAGCTCGTCCACCTGCTTCTGAAGACCCTCCATATGAGTCTGCAGCCCGTCTATAGTCTCGGTCAGACTGCAGATAGAGAACAATTTATTGATGCATGCTCAGAGCTCAGTGCTGAGATCTGGACGCGTCCTCACCTCTGGATCCTGTGCTGGGCCGTGCGGTTCTCCAGAACCAGCCTCTGGTTGCTTTTCTCCAGGTCTCGGGCTGCCAGGTCCAGCTGCTCGTAAACTTTGGCATGCTGGTCGTTCATCTGCCTCAGGAGATCCACCTGCTTGGTCAGGTACTGCGAGAGGCAACAGAGACACGACTCTTAACGTTTGTGCATCAGCTGAAAAATATTTTGGACAACGTGCTTAACTTCTTAAGTACAAAAATATGTTAATATAGGGATGGTAACTTAGATTATTTAGCCAAATGTTCTTCTCACAGCATTTTGAAATTGGACTAATTTACATAACTTTGTTTTTTAACAGTTTTCAAAATGAGAAACAGCTTGATTTTGTTTTTTGTAGTCGTTTTAGATTATTTTGATGATTTTAATCTTCTGATTAAAACTAAACAGGTGAATTTAGCGCTGACTGGATGGAAAATTCTGGGTGTGATTTACTGACAATGAACACAGACAGATTATTCCTATAATGACCATCACAATCAACCAAGAGCAGCACAAATTACCGGCTGCTTTAAGAATGGCGCTAATACCAGTAATTTGATGCGTGCAAACGTTAGTAAACCGCATTGCATAATTCATTTGAATACCCCTCTCTCGTCAATGTTGTGTCTGAAAGGGAAACCTACAAACGCATATTCAATAAGCTCAGGCACAAATATATCTGTGTCCATGCCTTTCCAGAGCTAATGCTTCACTGCACATTTCCAGTAAACCATGACACTAGCATTTTAACACCAAAGAATGGCATAAGCTGTAAATAAATCTGGCTCATCAAGTCCTCTTGAGGACCCCTTAAAGGTTTGATAAAGGCCCCTTATTGAGAACAACTGCCGCATTCCAACATTTTCGGTAAAATACATTTTTCTTTTTGCAAAATTCCTGAACATTTAGCCATTTTTAGATATGATCGGTCGACCAAATTTGTTTGTTGCTGGTAGTGGTGCAGAAAGACATTTAGGCCCATTTTTGGATATTTATCATCACTCTCGAAACAGTTATTTACCACACATTCACAGAGCTTACTTCCACATTGCACAACATTGGAGGACACCACAGACTTCGTTATTCAGAGCTAGCCGATGCTAAAGATGCTCTAAAGCAAACCACAGGCCACTTTTCACAAGTTACAATAACATTTCACAAGCTAATGCAACGGTGTCTTTGCAAACATTTCCCTGCTCTTTTGTCAATGTTTCACTACAAGAGACGGAAGAGCTACTTCATGCTGCACTTATAGACTTCCCTCTGCATTGTTACTGACATATTAATATTTGACTAGAGATAATACTGTCAAGTCTAACACTGTACAGAAAAGTGTAAATCACACTGTCTATGGCATATGCAATGCATTATGCATCGACCTTTAAATCAATAATTCAACACAGTGTTATTGAGATGAATTCATCACATGCATATCAACATGGCATCCAGTTATCATCTAGAAATAAAGCTGATTGCACCGTAGGATATTATTCTATGTGTTCATTGTTGTACGCATGCAAATTTTGCGATGTGATAAGATATTCTGCGCTTACAGAACATATGCCATCTGTTCACAGCATACATATCATGTACGCACAGCAAAAATAATGAGAATAGTATGCCACCCCAAACATTATCCTTAGAAAACAAATTACATAACAGCCATGCCAGACCATTAGCCAAACACAACACCACAAACACTGTCATGTCTTATCTCACGACTGCTGTCACGCCAGACACAGCTACAGTATCAGAAATAGCAGTAGTCTCTCTGAACGATGTCCTAACCGTGAGGAGGAAAGAGGATCAAACAGGAAATCTCCCACTGTTTACGCATTTCCTTGAAGGGAAAGACTAGCGAGTTCATACGAGTACAGAAACAGTAAAACTAAACTCATTTCTGCCTTTTTATTGGATAGTTAGCAGATAATGTAATACACTATGTCAATTACTGATGCAATACTAAGAGAGTTACAGAAACCAGATGTGGTGGATTTCAGGAGCAGTGGGAGAAGTGTCACCTCAATCTCCTGCAGCTGCTCGTGATTGGTGGAGTACATCTGCTGAAGGCCCTGCTCCAGCTCATGGTTCCTGTCCAACAGAGTCTTGCCCAGCTCGGCGGCCAAATGGAGATCTGTCCCACACACACACAGAAGACAGAACGGTAAACATCCAGCAGACTCAGTGGGAGTTATTCTGCCAAACCCAGTGGCAGGAATGCTCAAGTCCAGCACCAGACACCCAAACACAGTCCAGATCAACAACAAACTATTGGACAATAGCATCATTTTTAGAGATGATTCAGATAATAGTGCCTAAACTACTAGTAGCTTGACTGGTATCGCATGATGCCAGCAATGCAGTGGGTTTGATATGCACATGTGGCACTAAAATTGAACATAAAGACATATTAAAGACACTGTGAATAAAAGCATCAGCCAAATGTCAGTTCTAAACAATAATAAAACGAGCACGGACATAAAATTGCAGAAAGGAGGGACATTAGCTGCACAATGTAATAATACTCAAATTCCACAGCTTCTCTCATATACGTGTACTTTGCATGGCTGAACATTTAATGGCTTCCTTGTCATGTTACATTTAAACAATGACCAAATGTGATCCAATACACTGTGACATGAATACACAAACCAAATATGACTTACTTCACTTTAAATGTTTTTGGTGTATAACGGTATATAAATGATGAACAAATAAGAACCAAAAAACAAGCACAGCCCACATTCAATTTTAACAAATAAAGACATTACAAAATGCCAGGGGGATTGAAGATTGTATTTTAAACATGTCACAGGCTTTTTTATTTTTCACCCGTCTTACTGAAGAAATATAAAAGTCAAAATCGGAAAAAATTATGAATTAAGATGTTCGTGTATGTGAAATTTTGGTATGTTTCAAATGTGTCACCAACATCATCAGCTGATGACGTCAGAGTGCGCATTTAAAGGGTTTATATGGGCGTGACCTTCACTTAGACAGCTTAAACCCTGCTGTACTGTCATTTTCGAATAACCTTTCATTAAGAAATGTATCTTTAATTTCACATTTCACACAGGTTTAAACACTACCGCTTCCCCTTAATATTTCACCTGACCTCTGAGAAAGTCATGTCGTATCCCAGTTGATGCTGAACAACCTTAGCTGGCATTTCTTAGCTGCTCTAGACCGAGTGTTCCAAAGAAACATCATATTTGTAACGAAATGACTTTCTTTTTAATGAAAAATGCAAGCATATGCTATCAGTTTGCGACGGATACAGTTATTGTCGAGTCTTACCATGCTCCAAATCCTTCCTGCTGTACCACAGCTCCTCTTCATTGCGATCAAACTCCTCTTCTACTATCACGTCCGTCAGCATCTCGACTCCAGCTGAAGCTTTAGGCCGACAGGAATCGCCTGTTTGATTTCTCTTCCGTTTATTTTAAGACATCAGCGCCCTTTGTCTGATGGATAAACGCCGGTGAGCGGCAATCCCTAGCGGTGTGCACCGGTGTCTACAGCAACGTGGCAGCCTCCCCATATAGCTCAGCTTTAGAGAGTAGACTGGATAACAACAAGAACTGACCTCAGCGCGGGCCAATAGGAGGCCGAGGGCGGGACTTTGGGGGCGTCTCGTCCAATGACGGCTTACTAGTGGATCGATTTGCGTACAGACTACCTGGAATACCAGGAAGTGGTGCACTGCAATGTTTTGAAGTGGAATGAGCTCAGTTGTTCATATACTCAAAACTTAAGTGTTTTAATTAAAGCTTTTGTTTTCTTGCAACATTGTCTGAGAGGATCCGGGGAGTTAACTAATTAGCCGCGGTTGCATGAGTTTTATTATAGTGTTAAGTTTAAGTCCTTTGTGGACAATCTTTAACTTCCAGCAGGTCAGACATCCGTCTTAGCATCATGAGGCACTTTGCTCATCCAGCTGCTCTGGCTTACTCCATGACAACGCTTGGTGCTGGAATGATGAACAGCATTTTTAGTTTCTATTATGTAAAGCTATTCTTAAATAAGTACAAAATATCAGAGACAGCCTTCCACCAGTCACAGGTGAGTTTTTTTTGTAGGTTTAATATTTTAATCTTAACTGCCATAGGGAGTTAATGTAACGTTTATGTAAACTATATGTTTTTATTACCACGTAAGCCTTCATTTCATAAAGCATTAATAATGAAATACGGAGTCGTGAGAGAGCTGCCTGCAGGTTTTTGTCCAATCAGAAACTACCTCTGGCTGACGTCATCGTCATCAGCGATGAATAACCTAGATACATTCATATGAACATAGCTGAAATTGTTTCACAATTGTGAAACAATTTCAGCTATGTTCATATGAATGTATCTAGGTTTTGACCATTCTGAATATCAGCATTGTTTTGTGGCTAGAGTGCCATAACAAAGGCTGGTATTAAAAACATCAATACATACTGTAATATTGACTGCTTCATAAACTGTAATAGCCTTGCCAGTCTAAAAATCATATTTTCTGTTTTCAAACACTTGAGAGAACTGAGTTATGTTTTAAACAATCTTACATTCAGGTTATAAGTATACGCTTTAATTTCATATTAGACAGGTCGTCCATCAGCAGTATTTTCTGTGAACATTATAAATGTATTATTTTGGATAAATAATGAGTTAAGTTACTATATTAAAAGCAAATGAACTTAAACCCAGTTAACCCATTTAGCTAGATTAAACTTGTTTAGCTGGTCTTCCAGCCTGGCCAAGATAATGTTAAACTTGTCTTCAAGCTTCCACCTTACAAAAGCCCTAAACCGCTCTAAAACAGCCAGAACAGAGCAGCTTCACCAGGCCGAAAGACCACCTGAAGACCTCATATACGTATAAGGAACAGGTTCTTTGGCAAACAAACAGACTACAACAGAGGCCTTTTTTGAATCTGCTTCTGTGGTTAAAAACAGCTTGTCAATACTAACTTCCCATTTTAAGGGATAGTTTACCCAAAAATGGAAAATGCAGCGACTAACCCTCATTTGTTTCAACACAGCACAATATGGCCGCACCCTGCTGGCACAAAGGCGGCTTCACTTTTCTTCAACGGAAGAGAATGAAGGCGTGTCGTCCATCTATGTTTCATACAGAAATGATAACACTGTTTATAGTCCACTTTACTATAAGTAGCTTTTCAACTACGTCAACTAGCAAAGTATTAGTACACTGTCTACTAAATATCTCCTTTATTTTGAAGGTCAACTAACAAACATTACAAATTCATGTCAATTTGTTCTACTGACCCTAACCTAATAGTCTCTACATTAAACTAAGAACTAAACTAAAAGAGAGTTGATAGGTAGCTTGATAGGTAGAACGTGTAAAGTGGACTATCAAAATAAAGTTCTTGTTGGCTGGTTTTTGTCCAAACAATGTCAATAAAGTTTTTATTGGTAGCCAGAACTGTTACCAGTAGTGTTCTGTTGAAGAACAAAGCCAAACATGTTCAAATCAAAGCAGAGAAAAAAAAAGCACTGAACATATGTGTTGCTGACATTTCAAGTTTGTTTTAGTATAATGCTATAACACACTTTATATAAATCTGCAAAATGCTTATTATTATCTGGACCTTTAAAGACCCCTTAGCTATGTCTCTGCAGGTTGTCTTTATGATCTGGAATGCATTGAATGACCCCTTGTTTGGATATTTTCAAGACAACTCTCGTATGGAGTGCTGCTCGCGGAGGAGGCTCTCTATTTTATACGGCGCACCGCTCTACTGTCTGTCTTTCCTGCTGGCGTGGTTCCCTTGGAGGACGTACGAGGCGGACGACTGGCTGAGTGGCGTCCACCTCATGGTGACTCTCTGTGCTTTCGACGGCATGCTCACATTCGTGCTTCTAGCCCAGTGCGCCCTCTTCGCAGAAATCTCCGGGCACCATCAGAACAGACTGAGGCTGATTAAATACAGTCAGGTTGCGTCTCTGATGGGCTCCTCCAGTGTGCTCTTCTGCGGTCTCGTCTCAGAGAACATGGACAACTTTTCTGCCTTCCAGGGCTTCAGCGTGGTGGTGGCCCTATTGGCCTGCGTATGCATGCTGTACACGGGCTTAAACAGCGAGAGTCGGTTTGACAGCAAAGCCTCTGAAGAAGACTCCCAGAGTCCTCAGAAGCCGCCGCTCTCGCTGGCGTCCGTGATGTCCATGACCTGGCAAATCATCACCAACAGAGAGTTCCAGCTGTTTGTGATCATGAACTTCTTCCAGGTCTTCATGGTAGCCTTCTGCAATAACTTCACCATGATTTTTGCAGAGCACCTCATTCCACAGGATGTCCTGCCATCACTTGCCAAAAGCATCATGTATGGAGCTGGATTCATCTGCCCTCAGGTGCATTATAGTTGTAGTCAGTGTTGGGGTAAAGGTCTTTGCACGTAGAGGTTTTGCACCTCTTGTTTATTATTTATTGCGATTAAAAAATAAATACAACCTTGTGTGTGTCAATAACGTTTACACACTCCCTTCGCCCATCATAATAAAAATTCTGACCAGGTTCTATTTTCGGTGTTTTCGCATCTGTAGCATTTTTAGTCTGAAAGGATGACGAATACGAAAACACAAAAAGGAAATATGCATACAAAAACTGTTAGAAATAAATAAAAATAGTACAATTCAAGCTCTGTTATAAGCAAAAATGACATCACATTTGAGTCAATTTTTAATTTATTGGTGAAATAAGAGTGGTAATTTTTGCATTTTTTCATATTCATCATCCCTTCCTTTCAAAATGCATACTACAGAAATGACAACACAGAAAATCAAACATAATTCTTGTTTTTTATGTAAATTTTGTAAACATTGTATTTATTTTTTTAACGTGCAAAAATTTTGAACGGGAATTTCAGACTTGTTGTGCAAAGTAAATAATGCAAAAGTAAAGTACATTACTTTTTTTTTATTAACAGTAAGTAATATAATTAGTTACAAGTGACCTTTTTAGGGAGTAATTCTGTATTGTAATGCATTACCTTCAAAAGTAACTTTACCCAACACTTGGTTGTAGCAAAAGTTACTAATATTGTCATTTATACTTAAACACCTCTTTTTTAAGAATAAAAACAATTGTATGCCTCGCATTAAGAGCCAATATCTTATTGGCTTAACTTAAATATCTTATACCCCTCTCTGTTTTCTTCTGCAGATGTTGGTTTTGTGCAGCCAGAATCTGCTCCATAAGTTTGGCTACTACAGACTCATTCTGATCACCTTCTACGTGGAGGCCGGAGCTGCTGTGATCATGTTACTGCTGGGGCCGGGCAACTACTATTTCCTTGCATTGTTCCTCACTTCCAACATGTGAGTAACAATACTGTTTCTTTTGCCCAACACTTATTCATTAAAGCTACTGTAAGCCTGTAAAAATGTTTAATGTAAGAAATTTTATTTTAATTATAAAATATTTATTTATTTAACTTTCCACAGTTTTCACTGAAATGATATTGATAATTATATTACGATACAATTATATTACTAATTAAATTACAATGCATAGTAGTAAACAGTAATGTTTACTTACAGTGCATATATAGTTTTACTACAAATAATTAATTTCAATATTTTTAGCTAATGAAGCTGTTTGAATGCAGTTCACTTATTAATATTCTTTTTTTCTACTTACTTACTATACTTTTTTTTTAAATAAATAGTAATTAATGGTATAATATGAATGAATGTAATGTGCAAAAATAAAAAAATGCACTAAATAACTACTAGATGGCAGGAAAAATCTTCAGAAAATATATATGATGAATATTACCCATCTTTGTGTCTGAATGTGTGATGTTTTGCCCTCTGATGCTGATTTAGGGTCTTGGTTCAGGCGGCCTTCAGTCTCTTCAATTTGCCTCTAGCTGACATCATTGACTCTGACCTGCAGAAATACAAACGCAGGTATTTCAGTCATTGTTAAAAAACAGTGTAATAAAAATGTTTTTTCTAAATTACTTTTTTTTTTTATGTCTCCAGCTCTCCTCTCTCGTCTATGGTTTTTGGGACCAACGCTCTTTTCACAAAGCCGGCACAGTCTTTAGCTCCTATGCTGGTCGTGTCGGTTCTAAACCAATATGGCTATGCAGAAATGAAGGATGTTGGGAAGGCTGCAGATCCAAGGTAACTTCACCTATCCCAATAATAACAGATATTTGAGAAAAGCGTGTTTTGGATTAGCTTTCTTTATTCATGCATGCTCAATATAAAGCTGCATAACGCTCACTGTAAACTGTAACTGCTCTGTCGTCCTCTAGGGGTGGAAAAGGCTCACTGCATGAATGAAATACTGTCTGTCTCTTTGTTTTCGTAGTGCTCTTCAGTCCCTGCACAGTGCCATGTTTTACCTGGTGTGTGTGGTGCCGCTGTGTGTCTCAGCCCTGCAGGTGCTCGCCTGGAGGCCGTTCTCCATCCGAGAGAGCCACACGATAGACTCAAAGTACATCGAAGGGTGAAGTTCAGTTTGTTTGTGTGCGTTCACTTGCAGCACTTGATTTATATTTTACAGACTGTAATGTAGTGAGAAAGGGAATTTTCTAGACGAATCTCTCGGTGCTGATTTGTATCTCTGGTGGTTGTTGGTTCCCTGTATGTACTGTATCACATAACACAAATCAGATAATCAGAAATCAGATACATTATCTGAAATGTTATTTATGTAAAGGAAATGCACAGTCCTTTTTAAAAGCTGGGTTGAGTGTAAATGATTCGATTATGTGTGAGGAAAGAAAGAGTGGAATGCTGTGGTTGAACAAACAGAATCAATCAATACACGATTGTGTAATAACTAATACGCTTATTTTATGTGACACATTCTGATGCCAGGCTGCAGTGCAAAGCTTTGTGATTGCAGTTACAAAAAGGACCAAATCAAATCAAATGTTAGACACTGGCATGTATTAAATTAACGGTAAGTTATTCATTTCTGTTGTTGTTGTTGTTGTTGTTCTATCACAAGTGAATTTGATGATGAGCGCATATTTGTGCCTTTCCTGTTGATTCACACAGAACATTAATTTTGTATGTATTTATTAGTTTATTAGTTCGAGGGAAAGGTTTTGTGATTGTTGCTATTTTTCTACATCAATAAACTTATGGTTAAACAATGTGTGATATGTCAATTATGTGTGTGTGTGTGTGTATGTATATATATTAAATACATTTACATATTATATAATTTATATATATGACTCACTTCACTCCATCTGTCTGTTATCTAGGTAGATTATCAATGCTGACAATAGTGTAACAGGATTGACAGTTTTATTTAATTTTTTCCAAAAACTCCACTTGTTGGCATAAATGCTAAGAAAACATGGCACTAATGAAAACATGATTAAAAGACATTTAAATAACTCAATGTGAGATCAGTAATAAATTCTGTTTTCCTTCTGATATTGTGGTAACGGAGCTGACATTCTAAAAATAACTTTTGGTGTAAGATGTTTTTAGATAAAAAATATTTTACTTTTTTTAGTGCTTCAGATCTTATCAATGAGTGAAAGTGGTATGGTAACAGAGTTGACGTGAGACTTAGGGACACACATTTTTCAAAGAAAAAAATGATCATTTTAAATAATTTCATATTGCATAGTAAGTAATTATTTAGGGATTTTATAAAAAAAAAAAAAAGAACAACCTTTTGCCAAAAGGAAAGTACTATAAAATATTTTGATTGCAGATTAATACATGGTGGAAAAAATACACTAATTCAGACAAGAATAAATCATGATTTTTAGCTATTTAAGACACTTTTAAAGGGGTCATACGGTGGTACATGCCCTTTTTCAGGCTGTTTGGACTGACGTGTGTTGGGAGTGTGTGTACATAACCACCCTACAATGATAAAGATCCACCAG
>JAUCMS010000002.1:12508353-12523249 GCA_032357445.1 Enteromius radiatus | reverse complement strand
GTGGAATTGTTCCTCAGGGGATCTACATTGCACCTGACTGAATACTGTAGCTGACAGCTGCACAGTTTCTATTTTATATCTAATGGTATTAATTTTGGAAGTAAAATATTGCATGAAGTCATTACTGCTGTGGTCTTGAGGAAAGTCAGTACCTGTTGATGCTTTATTTTTCGTTAATTTAGTCACTATATAGATACCAAGGGTTATGTTTGTTTTCTTCTAATAGAGACAAAAAGTAATCAGATCTAGCCATTTGTAATGCTTTAGATTATACAGTTATAAAAGAAGAAGCTATACAGTATCCTAATAATAATGCTGGCCTTAGTTTAAGTTCTCACATTTAGATACAGACATCCTGTTATTCACAGATTCTGAATAGTCTCTTATACAGTATGTCCTTATTTTTCTCCTAGTCAAATCTTATGACTCATCCCCCTCATTACCCAATCGGATCACTGTACCGGGCTGCCAAGGTCCCTGCTGACATCCGCTGTGTTTGTGGTGGAAATAGTATGCTTGTCTCTTAGCAGTGAATTCACTGATCCAATAACAGTGCTGCTGTTGCTCAGACCTCTGCCTCTCCCAAGCTGTGCCTGTTACTTTCCCCCTTGTTGCACAGACAAGGCTTTAGCCTAGTCCTAAACTAAAAATGTAAGTGTTAGCTGTTTTAACTGAAATAAACTTTCACTGACTGATCTTGAAATATAAAATTTGTACTGTCTCAAGATACACAGCAGTATTTTATTTTATTTATTTTTTCTAAATATGTTTATAATGAATAAATGACTTAAATGTCCTTAATTGCACTACAGCCTAATCCTGGCTTAGTCTAAGTCCTGTCTGTAAAACCGGTGAAAAATAAGACATTATGCAACATTAATAAATAAGCAGACATAGGCCCAGTTTCACTTAGATGCTGGTGTGCATCTTAAAACGAAACAAAGTCACTGACATGTTTTAAGATCAGTCAGTGCAAGTTTCTTTCAGTTGAAACAGCTCAGGTTTACATTTTAGTCTAGGACTAGGCTTAAGCTTTGTGTCTGTGAAACCAGCAAATAAAGTCCAAAAGGTCAGCTTGTATATTCACCTCTATCCATCATGGACAATACAGTCCCGTTTTGCTTTTTTCGGTGCTTATTACTACATTTCTATTAATTTCAAAGTAATAAAAATTCAAATTGAGGGTTGATCTGGAGACCAGTAATTGCAGGGCAGGTTTTGGAAGACAGCCAAAGTTTCGTAAGGATGTGAGCTGATGTTTATATAAAAATCTAGTTTGATTAGTCTAAAAATAAGTAAACCCTCAGAAGAGGATCAAAAGCTTTGTGTGTATATGCGACCCATTTTAAATTCTTTAATTATGAATCAAACTGTCAGATAGCTTATTATGCAAATGCATTGTATTTTGCATCAAACATTTAGAATTTACCACACTTGGCAAAAAAAGGAGCAGACGGGATGATTAAAAATCCATTTTTACTCTTTGACAATAGGTGGCACTTTTGAACAAGCGGAAATACCATGGTTGCCTCTTTATAAGCAGTACTTCCTTTATAAAAACATTGTTTTAGGCATTGTATGGGGGTAACGTGACAAAAACGTTAACAAAGCTAATCTGAAGTCAGTTCTCTTTCATTCATCCACTTTTAATTTGGTAAATATGCTTTCAAATTTAGCACATGTCTTCCAATCTGACATTTCTCTCTGAAGGCCCAGACAAAATAGAGGTTTGAACGACATGGGGTTAAGTGATTTATGACAACTTTTTCATTTTGGAATGGAGTACCCATTTAAAAAGATCTATCTGTTTGCATGGTCAGTCAGCTAGGTCAACAGTTCATTCAAAAGTAGGAAATTGACTCAAAAATTCTCTATTCATATAAGTAGCAAATGGCGACAGTAATGTCTAGCTCTTGAAATGTCAGGTTAATAGAGTGGAAAGGTTATAATGGCTTTACTTTTCAAGCACTGGTGCTCTCTGCTTGTGTGTTGACTAATCTGTCCTGCTTATCTCAAAGATTAACCGTGAGAAGATGAGAGAGCGAGAGAGAGATGCGGCGCGGGATCTGTCACACCAGTGTAAAGTTGCTTTACGGCTGATGCCTGCAGCTAACGGCTGGCTCTCTTTCTGCTCCAGCAGTATAATTTGTGTTCTGTCTTTATCATAATCTGCAGTGCTGCCCAAAGGTTTTCTGGATCATCCACATTTTGCATTTCTCCGTTGGCTAAGGATTTCAAAGCTTATTAATTAGTGATGTAGAAGTAAACAGTCTGAAATACACCTCTGTATCATCTTCATCTTGTTGTGAGGTATCCTGCGTGAGAGAAAAAGTACATAAAAGAGTATAGAATTATTAAACTGTAAATGGAAATTGAATGTAATGTCTTCATAATTGATGTTATTTACAATTAAATAAAAAAAAAATATATAGTTTAAAAGAGACCTATTAATGTTTCTTTTTACGAGATCTCAGGTGTTCCCAGAATGTGTCTGTGAAGTTTCAGCTCAAAATACCCCAGAGATCGTTTATTATATCATTTTGAAAGCTGAAATATGCTGTTTTCATGCATGTGTCTTTAAATGCAAATGAGCCGCTGCTCCCTGACTCCTTAACAGGACTGTGTCTTTTCAGCTCGTACAAATAGGGCACAAAAAGCACCACCAGCATTTCTGATCATTTTCATAAAACATTTATTTAATTCAGTAGCATTAGGAAGTTTGGATTTATATGATGTTTAATGCTTGATGATTGTGTTAATTTCCATATTGCTTGTTCCTGCTTCTTCTTCTCCCTGTTTTGATCCAGAGATTCTGCAGTCTTCCAGAAAATGTGTAACAGCGCCTCCTACCTTATATAAGAGTGCAAAGATGTATAGCTGGAAAATAAAGGTCAATGGCAAGGGTTCATAAATGGTGGAAAACTCAGTGCACTTAAGCACACTTCTTTTCCACAAGAGAAGGAAGTTTCGTGTTTCCAGGGCAACGGGAAACAGAAACTAGGTTCTGATATTTTGAGTGGAGCTTAGTATACAACTGTTAATAAAAACTGTCTCAGTGATGTGCTCTAGATTTAAGCCAGCTCCACTAACATGCAGGAAAAGGTCTTTTGATTGGGCTCAGATGATCACACAAATCAGCATGCTCCACCATGTGTTCGGTGTGAATCACTTTAAAAGCCATATGCTACCGCACATAAATAGTTTACATCACTGTCTGATGAATAGCTCTGGCCAACAGCAAACTGCACTGCTATTCAGCCTTTTTTGCAAGCTTTATAAAAAGATCTTAGAGTTCCGCTTTGAGCATTAAACGCTTTAAGCATTAAAATCCAATCAGATGAATATAGATCAAGCTGTTCTTTCTGTCTGTACCAGGCTGTATTTGACTACCTCCCACTGCTAGATGGTCGACAGTAAACATGATCTCCTATTCATATCCATATAAATCCTGCTTGTGCGAGAACAGTCACTGAGTCACCTCTTTAGATGTCCAAAAAAGCACCAAAGGGTTGCAATTGTAGCGATATCATCTTGTGAAACCGTGTTTGGCTCTGAGGTGCGAAAGAGGAGGGATGGTAATAAGGTGGGAGTTTGATACATTCTCTTCTTATCCAGCATGAATCGTGTGAACAAAATGTACAGCATAGCTGTTGTTTTGTCTTCCTGCTTCTGTCTTGCAGTCTGAGCCGTCAGATGGCAGAAGTACTAGAGCTGGGCAAGCATTTCCAACAAATCTTTGACAAATAACAGCATATAAGATACTATCATTACATTTGTATTCCCTTGTTTTTAGGGTTAAACTAAACTAGCAAGCACAGACCAACACACACAGTCCTCTAGGGCTCTTTCTCACATCGCCTCTTTGTTTCTCATTAGCATCCCATAATGAGTCAGCTCACTTCTGTCACTTTAATTTGTGTAAGGGAACTGGTCGGCACTTGCCCTAGTCTTCACCAACTCTCAATCCCTTTATAATACATATTTTGGTTTAATGAACTATATCTATCCAGATACTTTTTCACCTTTTGTCTACTGAGACAGTGTTTTTTGTTCAGTGAAAACATACAATTTTGAAGATGTTAGCGTTGTACATGGTATTGTGTATGATCTTTTTGCAAAGATTGCAAGACATTTATTCAAAATTTCCATCCTGCCAGCTACTTTTAACAAAGTAGCTAATTCGTACAAATTCGCACAACCTCAATTTCATACGAATTTATATGATTTGTGAAAAATTGTAAATATTTTAGGCGACAGATTCATAGGAATTCATATGAAGGACCACACCTTTGTGCACATTTGACAAAGTGGCCAATTTGTACAAATTCGTACAACCTTATTTGAACAAATTCATAAAATTGTTGTTTTACAAAGTAGGAATTCATATAAGAAATCGTATAAAATTGTACAAGTGAGGTTTTGACAGATTTTGACTTTTAGACCAAAGTTAGTGAGTGGAAGGATATGTTGCTAATAAAACGATCTACCAGAAGAATAACTTTTTTCAGCGTTTTCAATCAAACACGGCATTTAAAATTTTTAAATGTGGATGTAAATTTAACTATAGGATCTATATTACTTGTAGAGATCTACTAAACAGCTTTTCCATTCATTTCAATGGTAGTTGCATCACCAGGATGCTGTCATCTTTACTCATGAACACGGCTGCTTAATAACAAATATACTTAGAAAGAATACACTTTACTGGATCTGTGGAAAAAGGGGCAAACTAACCAAGTTTAACATTTCTGGCCAAGTATGCACTCTATAGAAATCAATAACTACATTGGTCAATAACTCAAATATTGCTTAACTCACCATGAAAAAAAGATATTGCATTTTAAAAAATAAATAAATAAAAATCTGTAATCTTAGCTGAGCATATAGGATATTCGTATGTGAAAACCAGTTGGAATGTTGCTTCAAAAAAGACACAAAAGCCTCATCGTCCAGTAATTTTAGTGTTTATTTCTACGATGTCTCTCCAGAGCAATGTTGATTCATGCAGATATTTCTGGAAAACACAACACGTTGAAATGTCTGTTTTTGCTTTTCTCCTTTTAACAAAAAAAATTCACATTTGACTTGTTTTCTTCATACATTTTGCAGGGTTAAAATGTCTTTCAGCTTCTTCATGGTTATTGTCAGTGAGCACATCAATATGTTTTGTAATTTCCTTCATCACTGTTGGCTGGCCATTAAGTTCCATGTTCTGCACATGAAGAAATAAAAAAAAAACTTTTTTTTGTCCTTTCACAATGTCCTTTTTGACTCCACTGAAACTTTTATGAAGTTTTGCAAACTTGTGCTAATTTAAAATATTACTACACAATAATTGTCACAATTCTAAAAAGTCCCTTACATTAGTTTAGTCTGTTATACCCATGCAAATGCCCTTTCAAACATTGTCGACACTTTCATTTTTGCATTTTTAACAACACAAGATCAAAACAGTTCCAACAAATTAACTTTGTTTGCTACCTTTCTTCAAACAAGAGTATGAAATTGAACAGATATCATAATAAAATGAATAAATATTAAATAAAAACAATGAAAACTTTTTGTGGAAGAGGGTACATTCCACTTTATTGGCATTGGCAATCTAACTGCAGAGTATACCAGGTTTAGCAGCTAGTAACATTTTTTCATATTTAATGGTCCAAATAAAAGATCTTATAACTGGACCTTCATTTTTTTTGGACCAAGCAGCATTTTTTTAGACATCAATGCCCCCATTAGTCATGAAACATAAAAATTACATTTTCATTTAACAGGTCTTTCCTACGCATCAAGTAACAAATTAGGTGTTAAAGACAACATGAAATGGTATTTGAAACCGTCTCACAAATAATTTTACTAATAATAAACATCATTTGACATTTTAATGTAGAACAAGATACAAAAAAAAAAAAAACCCCGAAGGAGGCAGTAGCTGAATTAATCTATTTTAAAAGTTTCTGAAATTGACCTTACTTTCAAGGTTTGAGAGGTATTTTATATCATTGAAAAAGAAAATCAGTTTAGTGGCAGAAATTTTGGAAGAAAACTCTATTCATGTTTTGAATAATGCACACTTGTAAGACTAAGAATGTGTATTAGGAAAGTAAAGAGGGTACATTTTACGACTTTAAAATGTTACACAGTGAATGGTATACCTGAGAAATCCTTAAACTTTTACTCAGCAAGCACATGTAAGTCAACAAGACATCTACGCAAAAGAAAATTGCAAATCTGGAAAGCATAACATGCTCTTTTAAGCATCAGATTTTGTCTACAAACATCTGATTAACGCAAATTCATATATAAAAATCGAAATCTGCAAAAACATTGACTAAAATTCATTCTAACATCCAATAGGAGACTCCAAAACTGACATCTTCTAGAGAAAACCAAAAAGACGTCTCAGTGATATACGTGTGCTATCAGGACTCCATCCATAATGCTCAGAAAGTTTGACAAAGTAAAAATGGTGTATCGTACTTTACTGTATGCACATACGTTACAGCTATCATGTCTAAACTACTCGTTTTTCTAAATACAAAAAGGGCCAAGTATTGCACTAGACAGAGATGAATTTCTCGCTGTATATGGACTCAAAAAAAAAGAAGAGTTTTTCAATCTAGCATTCAAACCTCCCTAACAGTATTTTGAAACCAAGTGATATTTTCTTGCCAGTTTTGGTTTAATAGTGAGAAAACCTAGATTTAACAGTGCAGATTCTCTGCAAATTATAATTTAAACATTGTAATGCTACAATATTAAATAAATAACAAAAAGGTCAAGACCAAAATGAATAATACAACGCATTTATAAAGTAACCAATACGCTTCCAAAGTCATATCCACTGAGCACGGGGATGCACAAGCACAAAACAATACCAACACAGTTCCTTCTGTGCTTCAGAAACCACGTAAGTGTCCACATGAAATGTTTTTGCGGTTTTGTTTTTTTTTGTTCCAAATCGAAGTCATTAAAATCTTTTTAATCACTTTTGCACACCAAAACAAAAAATCAATATATTGCTTCATTTTTTCGCAAAGAGTTTTTTTTCTATTCTTCTAAGGTTGCTTGTGTTTTGGTCTGATTATACGTGGAAAACGTGGTTGAGACACTATCTGCAGACTCTTACAGATTCCCTCAGAGTTACTCGTCATCAGGAAGAGTTTCAAGCTGTCAGCTCTTCTTGGGACGATGAGCATTTGTGCGTCAGCTACCAACGTTTCCTCTGACGCGTTTTCTTCACGAGGACTTATCCTCATTGTCATCTAGTCATCCCAAGTATATGTGCAAGGTAGGTCAATGCCAGTGACCTGTCTAAACGCATATTTCAATCGGCGTTGTGACGAGGATTCGACCATTGTTGCCGTTGTTATCACGGGAGACACGCTCAAAGGCGCCAGTGGAGGAAGCAGGGCTGTTTGTGGACGTAGAGGAGTAGTGCGCCGTTACTGGCTCCATGACGATGCCTCCTTTAGCTACCCCGCACACAGGCAAAAGGCTCTGTTGCTTCAAACGGTCCACCAATTCATCTTCTTCAGAGGAAGAAAAGCTAAGCTCAGCCTGACGGCCATTCATCACCGAGCTGTTGTTGCCATTCCCGCTTGGGACATGGGTCGTGTTGCCGTTTTCCGTGTCGAGCATCCAGCAGTGGTTGAAGTAGCTGAAGACCTCTTTAACAGAGCACCGGCGGTCCTGCTCAATGGCCAGCAGGCAGCGGAACATGCGGAGTGCCTCGTCAGTAAAGCGACGCCACTGTGAAGGCACCGCACTGGTTCGCCTCCGCCGGTGCTGCCAGCGCACAAACTCCTCATAGAAGGCGTCGGTTGGGAGGGCTTTTTCCCAGGGGAAATTCCCAGTGAGCATGCAGAACAGAAGCACACCAAAAGCCCACACGTCAGTGCTGTAGTCTACACACAGGCCCTCTTGTCGACTGGGGTCGCACAGCTCCGGAGCCGTGTACGGGATGGTTCCGCTCACCCGCTTCACGGGAGAGCCAGCACACCGAGTCATGCCAAAGTCTGACACTTTCACCTTCCGGCACTCTTTGTCAAAGATGAGGACATTTTCCGGCTTTATGTCACGATGCACCAGCTTCTTGCAGTGCAGGTAATCCAGAGCAATCGCCACCTGGTGCACACACCGCTTGGCAACGTTCTCCGGCAGTCCAACCTACGCACACAGGGAAAATATGGAATTAGACGCTACAGTACAACGGAAATGCCATGTGGTTATATCATAATTCTCACAGACAACCAAATCTGAAGCATAATGAGTCCCCGCAACAGAAAACCTGATCACTATAAAATGAAGGCTTTCTCTAGTTTTCAGGGAACATAAAGTCCTCAGCTATTTTTGTGTGATGAACACTGTGCACGTCCTCTGTGAACACTGCTCCTCTCAGGCACTCACTGAACTAAAGGGATTTAGCGAGAGGTGGGAAAACAAGACCTCAGACTCGTGGGACAGTACTGGAGAGTTTTGGAAACCAGATAAGGTTTGTCTAAGATATAACTAGCATCGGCTTTTGACTTAAATCAACCACCTACTGTAGTATCCACACAGAATACCATAGTAGCCACCTAGCAAATACGCTAACAACTAGCCTGAATACTGTAGCACAACACTTGTAACAATACTTAGGCTAATTGGAAAAATATGTCTCCGTCTACATTTCTGCAAAATTTTCTGCAAAAACATACCTATGCTTACAAATCGCTGCAGTTTCCATCTGAAATTAACACTAGAGGCAGTAAATGTGTGATAACGTTTATTCCTTTTTTGCAAAGAATGATTTACAGGGCTAAAGTTTTGATTAAGATACAATATTATTTTATTTCAACCCTAACCCTTAACCCACAAACCCTAACTTCAAAACAATTTTAACATGCTGTGAGATTTAAAAAAGTATACATTTGAATGTTAGCCTCATGTACAGCTTCATATGAATGGGTTTTATAACTTATGCGAGCTTCAGTACGAACCCTGTTATATATCCTTTGATGATACCACAATTGGATAGGTTTAGGGTTGGGTTTGGTGTGGGATGTATATGTTATTTTCCAACATTATACTTTTAGCAACATTCACTGGACATATGAATTATGAATGCCGCAATACATGCCTGTATCAATATAATAAAAACGTGGCCAAAATGAAGTATTGGACGTGTTGTAGTGCCACCCACTGGACACTTTGAAGTTGCCATGAAACATACTGTACCTTAAGGTACATAATATCATTGCTGTAGAAATCTCACCACATGCATGTATTTTTAATGTGCCTGGGTTGACCTACTGTAGCAACACCCTTGCGACCAGCGAAAACAACCAACAAAATCATAATAGTGAGTTTTAGACTACACCACAACTCATATATATTTTAGATGTAAAATTAGAGTTTATTACAATGTCAGAACCTAGTTTTCACTTCAGAATAGAATAATTTTATTGCCTTCTTTTAGGACTGTGAAAGTGCATGTGCAAGTAGCACAATATGAATATGTCTATACTATATATTATATCCTTAATTGGGTTCTAGTTGTCTCACCTGGGGTGGAATGATGTCAAAGAGATCGCCTGCCAGCGCATACTCTTGAGCAAAGATGTAGTATTCATCAGTTTCGAAGGCAATGCCATACATGTTGATAATGAAAGGACAGGGTGACAGGTAGAGAGAGATGCTGTACTCGCGTAGGAAACTCTTCAGCTTAGTGGTTTTCTTCCGCAAGAATTTCAAGGCCATTTTCGTGCCTAGAGGAAAAAAAGACAGAGGTAGAGGTTAACATTGCTTTGCTTTTAATGCATTCCTGATCATTCTGTTGCTGACACAGAGCTAATGGCCTACTTGCAAGATCTGAACGTGCTCTTTTAAATGTCACGTCGAGACAATGTCAGGTCATGTATGAATGTGGGAAACCAATTTACAAGGGAACAGCTCTTTTTGACAAATTATTTCTAAAGCAAGTTAAAAGGTTCAAGAAAACCTGAAGCAAGTTCCAATAGCATGAATCTATTTTCTGTTTAATTCTGCCTTTTTGAAAGCATTAGGCCATGAAAGTATGCAGTTTCTTCGAGCTAAACAAGCTTAAAATGAAAAGTAAACTTATTGTATTATATGCACCCATCTGTTCCACCAGCGCTTTTCCCTTTCAGTAGAACTTTTATTGCATAATTGGTCAATGTCGGTCCTAGAGAGCAACAGTCCTGCAGAATTTTGCTCCAATGTTGATAAAAACTCACCTGCCTGTAGCTTTCTATTAATCCTTAGACCTTGACTCTGGACCTTGAGACCCACTTCCCTGCAGAGTTTAGCTCCAACCCTTGCCAAACACACCTGAACAAGCTACTCTTCAGGATCACTAAAGTTGCAGATGTGTTTAATCCAAGTTGGAGCTGATCATTGCAGGAAAGTGGATCTCGAGGTCTAGAGTTGATTAGCTGGTTCAGGTGTGTTTGATTAGCATTGGAGCTAAACTCTGCAGGACTGAGGTGCATCTAGGGACAAATCAATGTGCAGAAGTTTGTATTTAAATTTCAGCCTGTGAAATAATGGGTACTTCTAGATTTTGCACTTCCATCAACATTTTCTGAACATTCATCCATCGTGCAATATTTTGAATGAGCATTGTTTACTGCCAGTCTATTACTGAGCCGTCATGTTTCAGATTTACTCATCCCTAAATGACACAAACTGTGATTGTCATTCACAAGGTCTCATCAACATCTCAAACACAAAGATGTTTTTAAGAGATTTTGAATGAAACTCCTGAGGTCCTTTGCATAACACACTGCAGAGGGTTAGCAGCTGCTGAACACTTGAAAGGAAGGTCAAATGGCAAGAGGAGCCCCCGCCCCCAACTTTGTTATTACATAACACAACAGATAGCAGAAGCTGTCTGTGCAGCTAAGATAAAGGGCTTCACAAAGGACCTTCAGTATAAGCACAGCCGACAGTTGCACCTGCTCAGGCAGATGACAGGCAATCTGGGACCGCAGTAGGTGGAGCCTTATTGGGAACTGTAGCACTACCATTAGCAGATGAACACAGAATACAGTCAGAAATGTACATACGTGGACATTCTTTCTGAAATACTGATATACTACTGAGTAGAATTACATATATCAAGGGATTGTTCTCAAAAGGCTTTTTCATTGATCAGAACCTGGTAAATCACGATTTTATCAATAACAATTGGCTGCAAACTTTAGCTTACTAAATAGGGCTGAGTGTTCCCTGACAATTTAGCACACAGCTAGCCTTGACTATGTTGAAAAGTCTAACTATTTCTCTCCTCGGGAAAAAAAAAACACAACAACATTCCAGCTCTATAATAATTCACACCAATCCAAAACCTAATATTCACACCAGCATGACACATCATCAGTAGTGTACCACTTTGTGGAAGTGTAATTTAACACCACTTTAACTCAGACTTTCAACTTGGGAAATTATGCAGAAATCCACAACCCTCATTTCGCCAAGTTGCAGGTGTATGACATCAGTTAAAGATAAACATTTACTTTTAAGCAAATGAAATGCACCAGTGATTCAAAGTCCCTGCATTACATGATAATATAGACGTTTGCATGAACAGGTGTGTAAAACACGGTAAATGATCCTTTCTCCTGATAACAGTACACCTGCTGAACATATGCATCGTTTATCCTCTGCAGTCGTGTTGCTAGGAGATGTCCCTGTTAGCGAGAGCACAGACATCGAGATTCTTCACACAAGCATCGGGATATAGAACATTTTAATGGTCACAAGTCAGACGTAGGAGTATCCCACTTTTGGATGAAATGCGGTATTAAAGAGAGAGGTCATTCTCAGTCATAGAAAATATAAGTGGTATACGACCCTGAGTAGTAGATACCATATTCAATATTTTATGCAAGAGACAAACTCTATATTTTAAACGCAAAAAAAGTTATTTTTGTCAACTTTAATGATTACACCCGAATACAGATTGAAACATCTGCTGTGATTGTGACCTCTGGGTTTCAGCATTTAATTACAGTCTAAGTATTCCCAACAACATCATGAAACCGTCAAGATCAGAGTAACGCTTAAAGCAAAATACAAATGGAAAATGGCAAACACAAATTCAATTTACTCCTCTAGTGAAATCCTAGCTGGTAAACACATTCTTCCTCTGAGGGGGCATCCCATAATATACAGCACATGCAATAACTGTCAGGTATTGGAGCAGATATCCTGAAATGTAAATGTTATGACAGCACACGAGTTGTGCTGAGGCCAGCAGGATTGTGGATTCCTGGAACTGCCCCCACAGTGCACTGCAGCATCCATCCTCTTAGTATGGCCTGTTCTTCTGTGAATAATAAATGAGGTGTAGATGGATGGGGATTTTGGATGCTGACAGATGGTGTGTTTTGCATCTCTTTGAAATGTGGAGAATGCACAAGCCAAACAGGGAGCACTTTATAGGCTGATGAGCATCACTACACGTCCAAAAAAAAAAATGTAAACATGACGTCTTGATCGGAACTTGTGGATGAAAGAGGCTGAAAAAGCTGTTTTTAGGTATGCCTTCATTATCATAACCATTGTTCAGTATGTTGTGTTCCAGAATAAGCTGTTGGTTTTCTGAACAAGGTTTCTTGATTAGCTAAACCAGCAAGGACATCAGCACTGGTTGACTAGCTTCACCAGCTACTTTTTCATGCGAGAACAGCATATGGACATACTGTAATAGTAAGGCTATTGAGTATGATTCCAACCTTGCAGTTCCTTGTGTTGTGCTTTTGGTTCTTGAACTGCCGTTTTTTTTGTGTTAGCAAACCAGTACATTGCATTCGAATTTTAGGTGTGTGTCAGGCAGCCGTTTTGAAAGCCCTAAATACTAGCGGCATAAGTTTACAACTGAAGCTACAGCAATATTGAAGAATTTGTCTCTTTGGAGTTGCCACCAAAATGCTACATAGAGAATGACACTTGTTTTCTGAACTGTTCTCAAGTTTATACAAACTGTGTCCCAGACCACCTATTCAACAGACTCAACCATTTTTGCACCACAAACTAAACTTCTATGTCAGATGGACTTGTGTTCACTTCAAAAGCTCTAGTGCGAAAGCGAACATTATAGCTGTGAGCTGCAGTAATCGTTTGATCAACAGGATCTTGAAAATATGACAGATGACTTCTAAATAATGCATGATTTCACAGGACGGAGAGAAATGTGTGCCTGTGTGTAGGTGGATATCGTTTTTGTGTACAAACATTCTTTGTCAGTTTGAATGGGAACATTTCCCAAAGAACAGAAAACCACAAATGAGGTCTCTTTCATATCCCAATTGTTTGTCCTACACACCAATTAATATTTAGGTTTGAGTTTTTTTCTACTGAAATGTGAACCTGGACCACAAAATCAGTCATAAGTGTCAATATTTCTAAATTGAGATTTATACATCATCAGAAAGCTGAATAAATAAGCTTTAAGACAATATTTGGCCAAGATACAGCCATTTAAAAATCTGGAATCTGAGGGTGCAAACAATTTTGACCCACACAATGTATCTGGTTATAGCTACAAAATATACCCCAACCACTTAAGACATTTTGTGTTTGTGCTCCAGGGTCACAAATGGAAAAGGTGTTTCATCAGCTGAACCAATTTTCACCCTAGTGTCAAACACACTACTTCTTTCCCTCACAGCCTTGTTTTCATTCCTGCCAAAATGTATTTGGTTTGCTTCCTAACTAAGGCCTGTAAGCCAAGCCATCCTGTCCATCTCCTTCAACTTACCTCTGATCTTGTGGATGACCAGGTCCACCTTGCCGTAGGTGCCCTTGCCAAGCTCCCTAATGACCTCATAGTACTTATTAAAGTCCAGCTTCTCCAGGTTCTCAGCAGTGATGAGCTGCAGCTCTTCCAGGATGTCAATGGAGGAACGGGACATGTGAGGCGAGGAGCTCATTATTGCAGAGACGGAGAGACCAGTTTCCACGACAACAGTGTTGATTTAGAAATCTAAAGGTAGGAAATTGGAAAAGAAGGGTAGATTGTTAAAGTACACTTTAAAATAATCAATTCCACACCTTGGTCTTTGAAACTTGATTGCATTGGACACGCACTTTATCGCCGGCATCAAAGTTACACAGATTGTGGGGCTGTCTAAACCAGTCCTTACATAACCTTGTGCATCCTACAGTTCACTGATCTTCTTTCTGTTGTGTGGAGGCTCTTTCATGTGCACGACATCACAGGCTGTATCCGAAATGAGAACGTATGAGAGGAACTGAGCAGAACAAAAGATCAGAGTGTACAGACCCTGACCGATCCCCTTTGTAACGCTAAAATCACATAGTTACATAGGGCTATTTACTTCCGCACCACCAAACCCTTTCCAAAAGGTGTTTAGAGGCCAAACTAGCCTGTTGCATAACACCATTTCATAATTTTTGGCTAACATGCACTATATGGATTCAACAAATGAGCTGAATACAAGGGAAGTGTAAGAACAAAGCTGCACTGATAAACTAGTACAGGGTTAGTAATAGTACGAAAGCATCATGTTCATTAGTGTCTGATACCATTTGTGCTATACGGTATTTAAAATATGAAGCTTGTTGAAGCTGTTGTATAACATAATTTTTAAAGCGACATTATATTTTTAAAAAAGATTTCCAATGGCCAATATAATTCCAGCAGTAGAACTGATACCAGTCTAAATGACTGCTTCTATTAATCAACCAAGTGGACACATTATGAAACTTTTGATAAGCAAACTCGCAAAGTTTTGTAGTAATAGTAGTAGTTGTAGTTTTGCATACTGTTATTACTCCAAACCAGTCGCACGTTTTTTTCGTGATACGGACACGATTCTTACTCGACTTTCGTGAATCCAGCACGAAATGATGCATCCAATGGAATCAT
>JAUCMS010000002.1:12495074-12508253 GCA_032357445.1 Enteromius radiatus | reverse complement strand
GGAGTTACGAAAATAATGAAATATTCGTGACCCTGACACGAATAAATAGATTTTGTGCTAATTTCGTGATATTGTCATGACCTGCCGTGCGACTGGGTTGAATACAGTATAAAAAGCATTATGAATGTTGTGAAATACAAAATTAGAATGTCGTGAGATATTAGATTTCATAACGGCCTGCTCGAAGAATGCTCAAAGGAATTTCTGCTAATATAACAGTCTGTCTGATGAAATTTCTGAATGAATTTACAGTCCTGATGGCACCTCAGCCCTGCCAGTGCTCATTAATAGAGAAGAATGTGTTGAATGAGACAGGATGACAGCACTTCCTGTTCAGTGATACCATCTGTGGAAATTTGAAAATGTCTGTGTGTGTGTTTGAGAGAGAGTATGGAGCTGCCGGAAAGCGTTTTTTTTTTTTGGCTACTCATCAAACACTTTGAACCCCTTGCACAAAACTAGCTCATTCTGCTTCCAATCTCAAGGATGGACCATTGACAAAAAAGATGAAAGGAGGACTTTGTCATTTATAAGAAAGTCTTGATCTGACAGGAAACATTCAGCCGAAAACAAGTGCATAGAGTGCTTAATTCAGTTCAGTTTAATGCATGTAAACAAAGCACAGAATCCCTAAAATTAACTTCAGTCATAGTATTTGTTTTGGTTTATTTGTTTACATTTCTGAAATGAAGTATTGAACAGTTCAGAACAAAATGAAATTCGGACATACTACAACCGCCATGTCGTTGCTGTCATGTGATCTACCAGCATCAATTGCGTAGCTTTACTGCCATTCATAAACCCTCTCCCGTGGCCTCATGGGATATTAAAGTGTCCACTTTCGCTCACTTTTCGCCTACTGTTTTCTGAAAACTATGAATTTGAACATGCTATTTTTGGCAACTGTATAATTTGTAAGTATTCTGTGTCGTTGCTAGGCACTTTCTGAAGAGTCTGAGTAGTTGCTAGGGAGTTGCACACCTGTTCATCCCAAAATGAAGCCTTCAGTGGCAGCTGCTCCCTTCAGACAAACACTCATGACAACTACAACTCCCAAGAGCCCCAGCTCACATTCGAACAAACACAACTAGATAGATAGATAGATAGATAGATAGAACAACATGTGCTCAATAACATTATAATAAGCAGTGGCTGGACATCATTTTCAAAGCAAGTCTTTCCAGTGGACATACAGTCAGCAGCCCACACAGTTTCTCATCTCTGTGGCATGTTGTACCAAATCTTTCTTCATGCAGTTCTCCATTACCGATATGCTGAGTCTTTGTTGACCTGTTCCTTGTCATCTTGTGCTCACTGTTTATTTCTCTGGCTCTCCTCCTCCGCCTTCTACAGAAAAACGTAATGCTGCCAGAGAGCACTAGCACTTAATATTTATGTATGTTTGTCCAACTGCTATCATATTTAGGATTAACGATTCAAACAACCTGTAAACTTAATTTTGACATGAATGACAGGTCAAGGTGTTGCTGCTACTTTTTGAATTGATCTGACTTGAGATTTTGGACAATATAATGGCTGAGGGGAAAAATCCTATAGGCTTATATCGACAGAGGGACCTAAGCTGTTAGAGTCTTGGGGGAGGGAGTTTTTATACTTAGGCACCTAGCAACGTTCTGAATAACTGCATAGCAACACACACACAGACAGAAACATAATACTCAGATGCCTTAGTAACCATATAGCAACCTTCTGGCAACCACTGATAACACTAACTCTTTCACAGAAAATCATCACTCACATTTAATGAAAATGTTAAAAACCTATTTCCTCTTTGTTATTTATTTATCAAAAAGCTAATATATATAAAGTTTTTTTATTGTGTAAAGTACATTTTTACAGAAATAATATACTTTAAAATAGTATACTTAAGTGCAAACTGAATTTCTGTACAATGAAATGACTGGTATTTATTAATAATTAAATAATTAAATGAAATTGTATTATAAATGTGTATTAAATGCAACTACTTAAGAGTGAATTTTGACACTTAAGCACATCTTTGTGTAGTTTCATAATTACTGGTCTATGAAAGTGTACTGCTGAATGTACTTGCATTTAAAAATTTATGGTAAATTAAACTATACATGTTAATTCATTTCCGAAAAATATTTTTTGATTACACATTTGTAATAATAAAGTCAACTTTAAATATAATGTTGAATAACACACTCAAGTACTGAGTATCAGTGGCTCAATTTCAGTTTTGCCGCGTTACGAGAATTTATTTTTTTTTGCGCAAAGAAAACAAAAATAACATAATTTAACTACTATTCTTTTCCTGTGACTTACCTCTTCCGCCATTTTAGAGAGTATCACAACATACCGTATATGAAAGCTTTAATGTATTTTAATGTAACGTAATCAGCCATGTTTACATGTGAAAGCACGAGTGTTTGCTTAATCTGTGGTTGTTTACGCCTATAGAGGAAGGCGTACGCTTACGTTTTGATACGTCTTCCGCCAGTTTAGAGAGTAGGTCACAGGAGAAGAATGGTAGAGGTAAATGGTGTTATTTTAGTTTTTTATTGTGCAAAAAAAGTATTCTACTATCGTCGCAAAACTGTAGTTGATCCACTGATGTCACATGGACTGTTTTACCGATGTTTTCACGACGTTTCTGGCTCTGGGATCATTTTAGTTGTATTGCTGTCTATGGAGGGCCGGATGGCTCTCTGATATCATCAGAAATATCTTAATTTGTGTTCTGAAGATGAACGAAGGTCTTACGGGTTTAAAATAATACATGTTAATAAATATAGCCATTAATAAATTGTACTGTAAGTAGCTATTATTTCATTATATTATCTGAAAGTTTAGTATTTTATTAAATATACTTGTACTACACTAAAACTACACATTCAATACAACGAAGCACACATCTTATTTACAAGGGTAGTTCACTCCCTAGTGCAGATGATCCTAATGTTTGTATTTATACAGTGCAAAAGCCATTACCTTTTCCCTGCAACATACAGAAGAACATGAGAAACCTGCACAGATATTGACAGTGGACTGAGTTTGTATGTCAGCATGGAAGACAGCACGTTTTATTTATACTGTTCCCATGGAAATCGAGTAGCAGACAGATAAACCACCGGTGCAAACTAAAATAGTGTTAGGACTTTGTGTGCTCTCAGAAAACCATCAGTCTCTGTAATGAAGAAGATTTATCTTGCACTGAAAACAAAACGAGACAGGGTTCAAAACAAGATTGAAATTGCCATTGGAGTTATGGAGTAATCAGTGTATGGAGGGTAGATATATAAGCCTGCCCAATGGTTTAGCAGCACAAATCCCTCTACCATTAATCACAACGCCAATCACGTGTAGCAGGAGCGCAGAGGAAATTAATATCTGTAACGTCCAGAGAATCTTATTCATTTTTCCAATCTGTAAGGGATAGTTTCTCCCAAAAACGAAATTCCTAATTAATGTCATTCCCAAACTGTACGCATTTCTTTCTTCGGTGGAACACAATAGAATATTTTTTTTAATGTACACTGAAGTCCAGACAACCTCAAACCCCGTTGACCCCAGGATGATGACAGAACTTTCATTTTATGATGAACAATCTTGTTAAATCCGTTGCTTTGAACACACATCCTGCCGCGTTCTCCCAAATCCTGTTGTGCACCTTCAATTTTTTATAAACCATTCTATTGTTTGTCTTAGTCCAACACTTTGCAATATTATGCTCCACTGTGTTCTGTGTCGGTGCTGAGCTTTCGGAGACTTTTGAGAGAGCCCCCATAAGCCCTGTTAGTGCTGGTCTATTTGCTGGTTGTGTTGGTTCTGTGTCCTGAGCGCACACACACACATAAACACACACACATGCAATTACTTAAGAGTGAATTTGCTCACAGTGCTATGAAGCACATCAAAGGCATTGGGCTTGGTGAGTCTCTGCATTTTGTGTTCATGCTTGGAGACAGATCAGCAGAGACACAAAGTGCTCGAGGCTTGGTACCATAGTCATCTCTGCTGCTTTCACAGCAAGCACAACACTTCCTGCTGGTCAGGAGACACAGGCCGGTCACGAGCTTAAACCAAAATCGATCATATTTACTTTTTATGCATGTCCCTGGTGTTATTTAAGATATCTTTTAGCTGACGTCTTATGAATGTTTACGTTCACATAAACCGCGTCTATAGGTGCATCACAAAATTGTGTATTTATCCACTTTTCTATAACGTTTTGTGCTATTAAACACTGACAATTATTTTAAATACCCTATTGTTGAACTTAAATAACTGCAAAAAATGAACTGTGTAATGCTAGACACTTCATGAACTCAACTGTCGCAGCTTTAATTATGTCGCAAAGGGGGAGGGGCAATCAGTCTCTGAATATTAATGACAAAATAACCTTTTAAATTTAATACACTACATGGCTGAGTACAGTTTATATGTGCATAGTATATAATGTGGCATTTGGGATGCAGTTTGTGTCTAAAAGCATGAGACGCTTGTTTTGGAAATTATATTGATGAGGGGTATTGCGTGTAATTTCACCCGGCTTCTTAAAACCTCATGTGCGAAATGCTGCAAAAGACACAAGACATGATAACAGTGGTCATACACATCCATCTAGTGCGTGTTTACATTAAAAACAATGGAAAAGTAGCTCGTTGGAATGGAAAAATGCATTCTGTGCGAACAGCCCTTTACTTTTCCAACCCCCGACCAGCCGTTCCAGCCACCTGCCTCCATTCTGATATGTAACACCCACTTTTAACAATCCAGTCAGTTCCTTGTAGATAGATACCAATTCAAAGACTTTTTATTTTTTTATTAAATTTATTAAATTAATTATTTTAATTATTGCTAAATGGTTTACAAATGGCACTGTCTGCACATATTTGCATGGCTCTGTGCAAATACTATGAAAGGTCTTGAATTATAGGTCTTATACATATATTTACTGACCAAGGTTGCTTGAGCAAAATATTGCAGTGGAATTTATAGTGTTTTAAGACATTTAAACTACAAGACTTCATATGATAAAATAATGTGGCCCTCAATTTAAACCTCATTAAATATAACTATATATGCGATTTAAATACATTTTGGATATCAGATGTTGGAATTCAAATAACGCCCAAGGACAGAGCTGTTTGTGTCTGAAAACTCACACCTAGTGAGAGACTCGTGTCATTAGATCCGAGTATTTTGGGCATTCTGAGCTTATCGGGCATCAGACAAAAACCTCTTTTTAAAAGTATAGGCTTTATATTGCGTATTGTGACAATGTCAAATCTCAAAAGCTAAATGTAAAATTCTATGTCACACGTATATATTGGCGTTGCATCTGTTTACACATCAGAGTATTACTCATGAAGCTTGCATATAAACATGCTGTCCATGCTAAATCCTGTCCAGACAATACCTGTTATGAAAGCAGTGTGAAGACATTCAGTTCAACGAGTTCTCTGAATGTACACTTCAGCCCTTTGGGTTTGTGTGAGCGTGCATGTGGGTGTCCATGTGCATGGCTGTCCATGTGTGCAAAATAAAAAAGAATGCCTAAATGCATAAACAAACATCTCTCTGCAGGTATACATGACAGCCTGCGTGAATGACATGTCTTCAGTCTGGGTCATACCCGCCTAACAGCAGCTCAAGATGTGTTTTGGCAGTCTATTGTTCTTCAGTGAATTGCTTCCTATGCAGATTACACAGTGATTGGCTCAACTGCATTGAGAGCTTTATGTCAATAACAAGAAAAAGACTGAAAAGAAAATAGATGCTGTTGTCTTTTTGCATGTACTGTGCGGCATAAACAAAACAACGTGTTGTTATAACACATATAATTCATATAACGAATATGTAAACCTCATAAGTAAAGAAAGGTATTATGGAAGTAAGGCATTTGCATTATCTAAACAGTAGCCTAGATGCAAATGTTAATTTTAATAGAGCAGTTCTCGTTTCATACTGGATATGCAATGTCAAATGAAAATGACACTGCGTTTCAATATACAGGCTACATTATATTAGTGTTAAATACGTTTCCTACCTTTTTAAGGAACAAATGATGCGCAAGCCCCCTCTGTCATTCCGTTGCGGTCAGTGGTCAACTAGAGCATCAGAAGCAATGTTTTTTTTTTCTATTGCCTTCTCTGTTGTTTTCTTAAAGCCTCGATGTACTAATATTGATTCTTGTGCACATCGCGCTGATGCGTCTGACAGAGCCACTGCTGTTGCCCTATTGTCTCTCCGGTGCTTGTGGATGTCTGTAGTGACAGCGGTGTCCCCGCCCACCGCATTATCCACCAATCAGAGAACAGACCGAGGGAGCGCTACACACACCCACCGCGAGGCGCAGTAAATCAGAGAACAGAATGAGACAGCGATGTACCGGTCCGCTGAGGTAACCGACCAATAAGAGAAGAACGCGGTGAATCGCTGAGGTCGGCACAGTCTGTCTCCGTACAGATTTCTTCTTGCACGAAGAGGTGCTTAGAGACGCAGGACCTGAGGAACAGACAAGTTCCCGCAGTCGAGAAGAACCTGTGCGTATTGTTTTTGTAAGATTGTAAGATTTGGAGGCCGTGGTGCATGTATTAATTGAAAATAGTGAGTAAGTTAAGTAGGCCTGTTTTGGTTTCTGACAGGGAGGCATTTGCGTTACTTTTTGCTAAATATGAATCATTCCTCAACTCCTTTACAGTTTATGTAAAGATAAATATGTAAAAATATAGTCAGTAATATGTTTATATAATAACATAAACAGTATGTATGCCTGTATATCCATGTGTCCTTGTGGAAGCCTGACGTTCTGCTTATGTGAGGGATGTAAAGCAGCTTAGCTCGCACTAAATTACTCTGATGATTAATCGCTATAATGCGCCATTCACTCAATCAACTCCTTCGTACTCTGCAGTGGCCTGATATTAAACCGAGTAAAGTGATCTGAGGCTAGGTAGATTTCTTAGTGAAACCAGTGTTTAAGAACATGTGAGGACACCAGAGGCGTCGAAAACGCTTCAGCATCCGAAATTGAATGCAAGTAACTTAGTTATTGTTGCTTTGTGCAGGGTGGCCATGAAAGAGATTGGTTTTATCTGAGAACATTTAATTATGTCCTGCACAGAAAGTACAGAAATCCTAACTCTGTGATCAGTGTGTGTGTGTGTGTGTGTGCTGAATAGCTCAGATGATAGGATGAGGACTATGAGCAAAGGCGGCTTATGTTGAGCCTAATAAATAATATAGTCCATGCTTGTGTGCTTGACTAAATAGATTATGCAGGACTCGGAGTCCTCCATAAAATCACAGACCTCATTTATTTAAACAGGATCACGGAAAAGTCCACAAAAAGGTTAAAGGGTTACTCCAGCCCAAAATAAAACATCTTGTCATAAATCGCTTACAAAAAAAACATAAAAACTTCTGTAAGGCTTTGACTGTTCGTCTTCAAAACAAAATGTAAGATATTTAGGATAAAAATACCACCCCACCCCAGGCATATCAAAGCATCATGTCAATCACAGAGTCAAATGTGTCCAAACTTTTGAATAGTACAGATTGGGATGTAATTAGTGAAGTCTTTTACAGTGTAAAATAAATTCCTTCGAAATCTTTTAATGAGCTCCCGAAGGCTCTGTAACCTCACCTGTGTCACAGCTGCAGCCATAGTGAGCCACATTCACTCACACACACACACACACACGTTCACAAACGTGCCTTGGGAGCACGATTAAACCCCAGCGAGGCTCGTGAGCATCAACCTTCATTCTACGTTTGAAGATTCAGTTTTGAATGATAAAGAACGTCTCCTGTAAAGTCACCTGTTAAATGCGCATGCCGCTGGCCTTAACAACAATGACATGTCAGCACGTCGCGCCATGAAGTCTTTTTTGTCGGCAAGTCTTTTGTCAGTCACATGGAGCACAAGGTGAGCGCTGTGCTGAATTGAATTGTTCGAAACACTTCAGAATCAATACTGTATTGTGTGTGCAAAGCCAGACTGCTCTTTCTGTCTCAAGTCCTATTTGAAATCATCTATGTTCATCTTCAGTTCTTTGTATACTGTTCAAAAGATTGGGGTCGGTAGTTTTTGAAAGAAGTTCTGCTCACTAAGGCTGTGAGTTTTATTTCAGTTAAATATATTTAAAAATGGTATTTACTTCAGTGATGCAAAGCTGATTTTTCAGCATCATTACTCCAGTCTTCAGTGTCACATGATTCTTCAGAAATCATTCTAATATGATGATTTGCTGTTAAACATTTCTTCCCATTTTCTATGTTTTACTGCTTAATATGTGCGTCTAAACTTTTTTTTCAGCATGCTTTGATAAATAGAAAGTAATTTTCTAAAATAAAACATAATTTTGAATATTCATTTAATCAATATTTTCTGAATATAAGCATTACTTTATGTTCATATATATATATATACTTTGAAAAACAACCTTTCTTTACTGGAATCAATGGTTCCATGAATTCCAAAAAGGTTCTTCAGATTATTAAAATGTTCAATCAATCAATCAAATTCTTTTAAGAGCTGTTTATGGAAAGGTTCTTTGAGGAACCCAAAATGGTTCTTCTATGCCATTGCTGTTAATTTAAAGGGTTAGTTCACCCAAAAATGAAAATTCAATCACGCTCGTGTCGTTCCAAACCCAAAAGGTCTTCGTTCATCTCTGGAACACAAATTAAGATATTAATGATGATATCAGAAAGCCATCAGACCCTCCATAGACAGCAATACAACTGAAATAATCCCAGAGCCAGAAACATAGTAAAAACACAGGTAAAACATCATATGTGACAAAAAATGCATTCTCAGTCATTCTTCTTCCCTGAGATACAACTTCTGCCATTTTGGAGAGTATCACAACGCATACACACATATTTGTTGTAATCAACGTTGTTTACATTTGGGGGGTTACATTTTACTCTTTAAAATGGTGGAATACATAACTTGGAGGAGAAGAATAGTTAAGCAAATTACATTATTTTTGTTTTCTTTGCTATAAAAAAAAAGGATTCATGTTTTTCACCAAGCAGATAATTAAATAGGCATACATTGATGGAGACCAGACAAGAGACCAACATACAGTATATAAGGGAATATAGCACCATGTTTTAAGAATTCAGATCTAGGAAAAAGCCAGAAGGTTTCTGCGTCCTACTGTTTTCGTGGTTACATTCGGACAGAAATTCTAAAGTTTACAATCATCGAGGCTGAGAAAGGAACACAACACTGCAGACAACAGGTAAATGCCATTATCTCTGTTCCTTGATTGTGGAGTGAATATCTTTTTAAAAATGGCTTTTTAAAAATGCTGGTGTTTCATATGTGTTTGGCCAATCAGCGTACGCTTACATCACTGCTAGTTCCTGTAGAACTGTTTTAGACCCTACTCTGACCCTACTTCCTACAGAGGTCCTAGAACTTAATATATTCCTAGTTCCTGCAGTGTGTGGGAACGTCTAGGAACTTCCTCTCTTGCGAAAGCCCCTATAGAGACTTGAGGGTGACAAAGAAACAACACACTTCACCTTCAGCTATTAAAACTTTCCTAAACAGTCAGGAATTCTCAGTAATAGTCACTGAGTGGATTTGTGGCCTTGACTGTCAGTTAAACTGACGATGATTCATGTGGTAAACCCTCATGGTGTGAGTGACTAGTTCTGATGGCGTGTCCTGGTGCGTCGCTGTCATTGGACAGTCGCACAGCTGTAATTCAGCCCCATCAAGGTGTCAGACCCAATCCCCCAAAGTGCCCTGCACTCCCAATGCCCATTAACTCATGACTGCAATCCTGATCGCCGACTCTTACAGTTTTGCCAAGCGCAAAATTCACTACTTGTCAGTTCCTCTCTCCTCTCTTTTGGATTGCTGCACAACATACTTTCGCTCACTACCAGTGATGGATTTGATAAAGATAAATGTTACATAACGTTGACTTGGCACATGAGTGTTTGGAAAGTGGAAGGGCACTCTGAGATGGCTAATATGTTGTTTGTTTTTCACGAGACAGACAGACTGATATGCTGGAGCTCTGTTGTTTAAGTGGCGCCCAGCAACAATGGAATCCAAGACAGAAACATGTCCTCCCCGTCTCAGACCCACGGGTTCAAAAAACAGTCCCCAAATTACAGCAATTCCCTCTGGGATCGTCTCTCACCACTCAGGAGCCAAGAACAATGAGCGATCTCTGTGAAAGAGCTACTTCGACTGAGAACAAGCGTCTGATAGCTGTAATGGCCAGTTGTTACACTCCACCCATGTACAGCACAGGGGTCGCGACCAGGAAATGGTGCCATTGTCTTTTTTCAGCATTTTATTTAAACAGGTTACTAACTTTTTCACTTCAGGAACATAGTAACAGGGCCAAACTGTGCAATAGATATTGGCAGACCACCATAAAGGTGGTCAACAAGTATATATATATATATATATATATATATATATACATCTTCTGATGTTTATGACTCCCAGTCATAACTCTTTAGATATAAACAGTAAGATATAAACTATATATAATTCTATAAAAATATTTAAGATAAAAATATATTGAAATCAGTGCTGTCAAATGATCAATCGCATACATTTTTTTACACAGTATGTGTATATAGTATGTGTATACTGTGTATATTTATTATGTATATATAAATACACAAATACACAGCATATATTTAGAAAATATGTACATGTATTTATATATATATATTAATACAAACATTTTGTTTGCATTGTTTGTAGTTTGCTTATATTTGAAATATATTTATATATACTGTAAATTATACAGATATAGTAAATATATACATGTAAATATTTTAGAAATATATATTGCATGTGTGTGTATTCATATATGCATAAATTAAATGTACACAATGCATTTTATGTAAACGTTTTTTAAAAATCATGATTAATCATTTGACAGCAATTTTATCATTTTTTAAATATATAAATATATTTAATATATGAATGTTACATTTTTTTCTTAAATATATATGTGCATGTGTGTCTATTTGTGCATAATAAATACACAGAACACATACATATATTATGTATCAAAAACTTATTTTGAATGTGAATAACCACGATTAATCATTTGACAGCACTAAAATAATTTAGATCTTATATAAATATGTCAATGTTACATATTTTTCACATACATGCATATATATATATATGCATGTGCATGTGTGTATATTTATACACACATATTGTGTAAACGAAGACTTTTATTTTGTATGTGATTAATCACTATTAATCGTTTGACAGCACTAATTTAAACACATATATTTTTTAAGATATTAAGTAATTAGTTTTTCTGAATAACCAATTAAAACCAATGGTGGACTAATGGTTAAATGCAAACTGGAAGGTATTCAGATGGAAAACATTACAATATAATTAATTATTTTAACATTTACAGTACTTCACACACTAAACCGAGTCCAATCTATAAAATAGTGTGACTAAGTTGCATAACCTGTTAATTGTAACAGTCATGAGGACACAAATCGGGTGCAAGTGGCAGCATTTTTTTTCCTGAGGATGACTCACAGAAAACAGACAAAAGTGATATTTGTGTATAACATAAAACAGGATTATATTGTAAAATGGGCTGTTTAAAGCCACAGCATGAAATCAGTCAGCACAGAGAGAGACGGGCTCCTGAGGCGAGTGCTGTCACATGTGAGCTGGGGAGGTTAACACGTTTGCCGCTCCGCGTTTGGCAGCAGTTCCTCCTGAAGCTTCTGCCATGTGCTGGATACACAGACTACACAGGATGCTGCTATGGGAGGAGCTGTCCTTCAAGAGCCGGGCTCTTCAGTTAGCATGGCAGGAGACGAACAAGCGTGCAAGATTTAGTCTCACGTGCCGAGCCCACCAATCTTTCATACGTGTGACATCAACTTAGTTTAGAGGCCTTCTCACAAAGTATTCTCTACTGCTGTTACTGTTGTTTTGGCATTTTACTGTAAAACATGTGAAGGATCGCTATCTAATAATTAGGTATGTGCTCTCATCTGCAGGAAAGGTTTCACATAAAAAAATACAGTGATTTTAACGGTAAAAAAACTGTGAAAATGCTATATGCTAAATGCTACATTTACCAATGTAATTGGTAAATTACAAAAATTTACAAGGAATAAAAGTAAACTAAAACTATAAAATTTCCTGCATTGCATTTCAAATTTTGTTTGAATTCTATGTTTCCTCTTATCAGTTATGTTTATTATGGTTGTATATTATATGTAATGTTGTTAAATTATGAATGACACTGGGCACCTTCTATATGTCTTCATACAGCATGTAAAAGCTGCTTGTGGTGGGCTTTGGTTCATCATGTGACTTTCTCATTATCATCTGCATTTGGTTATCAGTGTATGTCAAAGATACAAAACAGATTTCAGTACTTTAATAGGTTTGTATAGTAGCATTAAATCAGTTAATGAAATTATGGTATTTAACTGTACTTAAAACCGTAAAACCTAAAATGTTGTTACCGTATTTTTTACGCCAACCACATCTGCCGGGTTTTACTGTAAATTTTACATATTTTTTTACAGTGTTCTTCCTGAAACGTTTCAGTTGCTTAAAGGAATAGTTCACCCCAAAATCTAAATTCTGTTATTAGTTATTCACCCTGATGTTGTTTCAAAACATGACTGATTTTAATCTTTGGAGCAAAAATGAAAATGAAATATAAGAGGTTTCTGTCTTTCTGTTTAAGAAACAAAATCTATTATACAGAAACTTTCCAAAAGCATCATAAATTTAATGATAAATCGACTTGCTTGATTTCTTGCATTTCGAGTTTTCCATA
Organism: Enteromius radiatus; assembly: GCA_032357445.1. Classification (NCBI taxonomy): domain Eukaryota; kingdom Metazoa; phylum Chordata; class Actinopteri; order Cypriniformes; family Cyprinidae; genus Enteromius; species Enteromius radiatus. Next base: position 12,495,441 of record JAUCMS010000002.1, on the reverse strand, counting down.
TTTGTTGTGTTTATAAATGTTTACATGTAAATAAAAGCCTTAAAACGCCTTAATAAAGCCCTAATCTGTTCATCACATAAAAAAAAATATTTTGAAACAGGTAACTCAGTTTTTAACAATTTTCAAAACATTTTCATTGTGTATTCCGATTGATCTCAATCAAACTGCAATCGGCTTAATGGCAAACACTCTAAAAAGTACCTTAAAAATGTACTGTAAAAAAAAAAAAAAGTGTATTCACAGTGATGCTTCAATCATTCAATCAATCATTTGTCTATTATTAATTTATCATTGTCATTAGGATATGTCCCCAAAGCCTTCAAACTAACTGTTATTAAGCCTCTAGAGACTTGACCCCAAAGATCTA
>JAUCMS010000002.1:12470250-12483968 GCA_032357445.1 Enteromius radiatus | reverse complement strand
GTTTTCGGAGTGCCGAAAAGTACGATTCTAATAGTCTTCACTCCAGTTCTTCTCAACATTACAATAATCACTAAGTAAACTTGCGTAAAGAAGAAAATTACTTATGCTATCTGTTCATTCAATAATATTGTATTTCTAAAGGGGCGTCACAATACACTTTTTCATTTATCTTACTTCCATTCATACAAACGTGAATATAAATGTGACCTCAGAAATTCAAGTTCATGTAGAGAAGTTTGTCCAGTTGCACATTTGTATCACATTAAGGGCCAGTTTTGCTAAACAGGGCAAATTGAGTCTAATTCCAAAACAGTGCAGATGGGAGGAGAAATTTCTGCAGGTGATTTACTAACAATAAACTACAGTAATTAGAAAACTCAGATCCAACATCTAATTTGCATATCGACAATACTGCAGCCATTTCAAGTGCAAAACTTCGAAACCCCTCGAAATGCATATTCAATAAAACTAAAGTCACTGCGTGTCTTTAGTAAAATCTGACAGTGTAATTTTATTGCCAAAAGATGATTTGCACTGGCGCAAGTTGTTAGTAAAACCAACCTGATCTCACGTTCGTGATTCGTACATATTTTACGAGGTGGCTAATACGTACAAATTCGTACGAGTGAATTCATACGATTTCTTCTAAATCGTACGTATTTTACGAGTTGCCAATTCAGATGAATTTGTACGAATGACCCTAACCCCGCCCCTAAACCTACCCGTCACTGAGGCTTTAGACAAATCGTACTAAATCGTACTAGTGAGGTCATACGAATTAGTACAAATTAGCACGAATTTGGCACCTCGTACGAATACATACAGTGAGACTGTGTTGGTAAAACTGGTCCTAAGATGTGTGACCAAAAGGATATGTCATAGCACAACCTCTAAGTTAAAATAACAATAAAAAAAAAAAAAAAAAGATGGAGGTTTCCAGTAGCCAGGTTTCCATTACAGATTCGCACAAAACTTTTTTTTTTAAGAAATGAACAATCGCAAACTGAAAGCCTTTCCATTAACCAATGTTATGCGACCAAAATTTAGTTTTTCTCTTGCGATAAGTCATGCGATATAATTACGATATATGAGTGTTTTCGTGAAATGTATGTGTTTCCATTAGGTGTATCTTCAATTCGCAATTTGTTTGCACATTTTAAAGGGTAATGGAAACATGGCTAGCATTCAGTAGTGGAGTAAATTGTATATTGTTACATCTTGCCTTTATTATTTAATTATGATGTTGAACTTGACAAAAAAATGTGTCTTATCTCGTTCGTTGCAGTGAAAATTTTTGCAGGCTCAAAATCTAGTGTGAGCACCCCTTAAAACATCCACATATTAAATAATGTAAGAAAGGTTCATAAAGAAAGGTCCTTTCTTTGCATGCAATGGTCATTTTTGCAATGGTCATTTTTTCCCTAAAAAATTCAAATAACTCGGTCAATATGAGCCCTACAGTAGACATGAGGGGGTCCAACATCACTACTAATAGGACTTCTAAGTCACTTCCCCGTTTGTTATATTCATACTGCAGAACTGAATTTGCATCAACCTTTCACATTCACACTCCAAAAGCCCATCCCGGTTACCCAGAGCCCCTTTAGTGATGCTTGCGCTCCGAAAGAGTGAAGGAAGAGAGAGGACAGCGAGGGGAAGGGTCCCTGCTGACAGGAGGTGCATCCGTGTGAGGAATGCAATGTCTTACTTGCCTTGTGTTACATGTTGGCATGGCAGCAGTAGATCAGAACTACTGAACAAATTATGAGCGCAGACTTAACGATCTTACGGGCCCCTAGCTGGGGGACAAAGTGGGGGAACAAAAAAATGAAAGAGCTGTGAGTTTCAAAGCAGTAACAGTGACTGCAAGAAAGAAAATATATGAGAATATGAAAAAAAAATGAATACCAGGGTACATTCAGCTCCAACTGATTAAGTTAGTTTAGCTACTTTCCAATTAGATCAATGAGGTGCACCATTACCCAACCCCCCTCGGTAGTGTCTGCAATAGAAACAAGAAACTTTTGCTGCAGCCTTCTCACATATGGTGTTTGACTTCTTCCTGTTACTTCTTACTATCTTTACTTAATACTTTTTTCTGTCTTTAATTGTTGCTGTAATTATGGATCCTATCAAGAATCTGATCAGTTTTGTTCACACTGCAGCTGAATGTGGCTCATGTTTGACATATTAAGTTTCATCAGTGTAAACAGTCAAGTTTGAATTCATACAATCTCGCTCTGACCTAATCTGTGTGATACAAATGTTCGCCACAGTTTTCTTAGTGATTTGATTTTATAAATAGTTTAGTTTTTTCCCACTATTATTTAACAATTAAAACACTGGGCAAAAGTGAATGAAGTACAGGTAATATAAGCATAACCTGGCCTATGTGTATACTTTTGATATGGTCAACTATTTGAATTTTAGAATAAAATTAAAATTAGGCACATTTGCTTGCAGTGTGAACATAGCCAAAATTTTAACACATGTCTATTTCAATGTGGTCATAAAAGGTAAAAAACCAAAACAAAAAAACCCCGAAATATTAGATTATAATGTATCTAAGTGTCACTAAAGCGATTTCAGCTATGCCTTTCTGTATGTCAATAAAATAATACATATTAATTCCACACACAATTTTGGTCATGTACTGACAAAAACTATTTGTCAGCTATTTTTTGTTATAGTGTAGACAACCACAAAATACATAGTCATGTGAAAAAGTTAGTACACCCTTCTGAATTCACATAATAAAAAACATTTGTAAATAAAGCCTCAAATGAACAATATTACATGAAATATCACATCGTGAATCCTGAATGACTTTATCAGTCTCTCACATCGCTCTGGAGAAAATTTAAGAATATCAGATAACGTTGCTCCAGTGAGCTCTGGACTTTTGACTGGGCTATAACAACCTCTTGATTCTTTTCTTTTCAGCCGTTCTGTTGTAGATTTGCTGGTGTGCTTAAGGTCACTGTCCTGTTGCATCACCCAATCTGGGCCAAGCTTTAGCTGTCGAACAGGTGTCCTCACATTTGACTCTAGAATACTTTAGAATACAGAGGAGTTCATGGTCGACTCAGTGACTGGTCCAAAATCATTAGCCATCCACCAGCATTTGCCAGATTTGGTATGCAAGGTGCAATAATTGCTTCTCTAAGATCATTGTTGATGCTTTACCTGCTTGCCATTGTGTTAACACACACCTGACACTCCGGACCAGCAAACTCCCAAAACTTCTGCTTTTGTAGAGGTGCTCACAATTGCTGATGATCAGTTATTAAATGTGTTTGCTAAGCAGTGCCTGACTGCTTAATTCTAAATTAACAGTAAGGGTGTCCTAATTTTGTCACTCGTGGCTTTTCCATTTTGGCTTTATTTTTGGTAAATAAACAATGACACGATGCAGTCATGTGTTGCTGTTCCTCTGAGGTTCTATTTTCAAAAATTCTAAGATATGGAAAGACCCAGGTTTTTTTTTCTATTACATTCTTATAAGGAAAACCACTGAATTCAACAGGGTGTCCTAACTTGACTGTAGGTCTTGATGACATGATGCATGTCTTGATGATACAATGTTTATGTTTTAATATTTGTTACTTCCAACCTGTTTATGCTTCTTACTTATAGGATATTATTGGTGAAATTTGTGACTAAAGATGTAAGACACATGGGAAATTATTGATAACATGTAAAATGCCCTTAAACACAAATAGCTGGCTGTAAACGTTTCTTAATTCATTCTTTGATTAGCAAGTTCAATTGTACCTGATCATCATTGAGATAATTTGGCAGACCTCCAATGAAGAGTTTATGAGGGGAGTCCGGCACAACTGTGGACACAACACCTAAAAAACAAAAGACATCACGATTTTAATTTGTAAAAACAGATTTAAAACACATTCAACTGACTTTATAAGCCCGACTGACTCAACCAATGGCGTGACAGCTGATCCCACCCCAAACTTACACAACAAATCAAACTTGTTTTGTTCAATCCAGGAAAAAAATGACTGCAATTCTGTTTAATATCGCAGACTTTAAAAAGTCAGAGTGTTATTGTAAGTTTTATAGAGTTTAATACATAAAGGTGACATAAAAAACAATATGACAAGAGTCCTGACCTGGAACATGAAAAGCAGGCTGCTCAGAGATGCCGGGCAGAGGGCGATAGTCATGTGGACGTCTGATCTTCAGTGACTGTCCTTGAAAGATAATGCCGTCAAATGCCATCGCCTGAGTGGTTTCATCCACCGATCGAAACTGAGGAAGACAGACAGTCAGCTTCACTCAAGAGCAGCTCTGAGTCTCATTAAATAGAAATGTTTTCCTGTGCATCACCAAAACATCTCTCAATTGCTGCTTTCAACCTCATTTTAGAGGGTCTAGTCTAGAGCCCGACCAATTTATCGGCAGGCCAATATTATCGGCCGATATTAGGCATTTTCCAAACTATCGGTATCAACTTTTATAATGGCCGATAAATGAATTTATTTAAAAAATAAAATAAAAACGGATGAAAAACCCTTCAGTCATGTCATGAGCGTTGGCGTTGTATAGTTGTATAGTACAGCCAGAGTTGGGCAAAGAGTTATATGCGAGTGAGATCATCGGTGAAGTGTGGTCATGGTGACTTGGTCACAAGACATACGTTGCTTGAATAACAATTAAAAGAACATCCCCATCAGTTCGCTTAACTCAAATAAGCATGACAACATCATGACTATCATGTCCAGTTTTGCTGCTGTTAAATAATCCGAGAGTGAAGCGGAATTAGCTAGTAATTAAAACTCATAAATGACTACAAATAACTAATGTTAGGGAAATCTGTTAATGTTTTGTTGCACGTTTCTCAAATGTAAAAAAAAAAATATATATATATATATATTGGAATATCGGATTTTAAAACCAACAAATATTTGTATCGTATCAGCCTTCAAAATCCTTTATCGGTTGGGTTCTGGTCTAGTCTTCCACTTCCAATGTTGTTATGTTTTTAAAATGCACAATGTGAAAATATATTTTTATGCCAGTAGGTCTAAAGAATACTTCAAGCAAAAGTGATTTTAAAGGTGACATATAAAAATCTAACTTTCCCAGGTTTAAAGTGCTAAAATCAGGTCCCCAGAGCATCAAGGAAACCCAGTAACTTTGTTTTAGTAAGCCTTTAAGTAACGAGCATACCTTGTGACTTGCAAAGGGATCTCATTATAATAACACAGCCCCTTCATCATTCGTCATTTTGATCTTGCAAGTGACAACAGTGTACCAGTTCAAATGGCATGGTGAGAGTTTGAGCAAAACATGCTAAGATAGCCTCAAAGGAGACGAGAGAGCAGTGAATTTATTGATTTATTTACTGTAACTTATCTAACATAAACGTGCAGTTTATTTCCCAGCTGTTAACCATCAGAGATATAATTCACCCTCATGTTTTTCCAAGCAAATCTGTGTCTCACTTCTAAGAAAGCAAAGTTCTTGTCCTGGTTGATCTGCACAGCGAGCACAGGATTGCTGGGAGCTTGAGACAGTCCTGCTAGTCTCATCTGAGTATTGAAGAATTCAGCCATAGACTCCTAAAACACAAAGACAGGCAGTCCATTCCCACAGTTATACACTTGACACACGTGCATCAAGATACACATTTTATTCTGTGATACAGGAAGGCAAACAGACAATGTTAGCTATTACAAAACATATTGGTGTTTTCACGGCTAACTTAAAGAAGAAAACGCTGATTTATCATTCATGAGAGGATGATAACTGAGCTGTATAAACAACAGCTATTCTGGGACGCTTACCTCAGTGACGCCGAAGGGGATGTTGCCAACATATAGACGCCGCGCTTGTCTGGTCATCTGACTGCCAACGATGGGCACTTGTGTGGGAGCGACTGCCAAACCAGCATTAGTGGATGAAGCCAGCAGAGCAATGCTGGGGATCTGCCCGGCAGCTACAGCACAAACACAACACACATAATACCATTATTTCATTGTTTGCACCCTGAAAGCATTTATTCATTTATTGCATTTAAAATTGCCATACATTTTGATTGCAGACCAATAAACTTAATGTGATGGATATTTGTCAGTTATACATAAAACATGAAAGACTGCTGTGCTAGTACAAATACAAACTTAATGAGTATTTCCATATTTATTATCAATAAATCAAATTTTCTTTAATCTCATACATATTAACTAACTGAATATTGTTTTGTTTTTTTCACAGCAATATTTAACCATACTCGTAAACAAATAAATGTAATTATTTTCACAATTAACAGATTTATGCTGGTTCTAAGAAAGTCAAATAAATGCATTTTGAAAATATGATTATTTAATAAATTTAGTTTTATTAAATAAAATTAATTCATTATTTAATAACATACAGTATGCCAAACATTTGAATCTTACCTGTTATGTTTAATTTATGTATGACTGACAAATATGCATCACATAGTTCATTCAAAAACTAGTCAAATTTAGTTATAAATTTAATTTAATATTATTAATGTTTTATTTTTTGAGTGTTGTACTTAATGTTATGACACACAAACACTGATTTTTAGTTTTTTATTGATTCAAATGTTGCATGAATAAGAAGTTGTGTATTTCATAGAAAATAACCACCTTATATGAGTGTGTAACAACTGCCACAAGTTGTTGATTTAATGTGGCATATCAGAAAAAGCATAATCTGACCTTTTTAATTATTTTACTAGAAACATATTGTGACATTCACTGTTGAAACATGCCAATATGTTAGTCAGTCAGCCAAACTAAAAAGAAGTGAACTGTAAGCAAGTTAATTATTTTATAGCCATTTAAACAAGCCTTGAAACATGTACACATGCAAATAAAATCTACACTGAGGTGTTTTAAGTTTAAGACATCTGTTAATGTATCAGTGTCTTTCTCTGTATATGTTTGTGTGAGATCAGGAAAAAAGAACAAACAGAAAGAGCAGTGATCAAGACGTGTAGTCATGTACTGTTACTATGAGAGCTAATTACCCATACTGCACCTTGCATGGCTTTGTACTGCATTGGAGTGATGTGCTCAAAGCCTGGAGGGGGAACGTCCCAATACTTGCACACCTTTTTCTTTCTTGTTCGGTGTGGAGAATAGCTGAGAAACAATAAAAAAAAAAAAAAAACATCTGAGCCTAGAAAAGATCAAAGACTATAGAATACCCAAGACGTGTCAAAAAGTATTCTTGTAGCGTTGCAAAACTGTACTTGATGCACTGATGTCACATGGACTGTTTTACCGATACCTTTCTGGATCTGGGATCATTTCAGTTGTGCTGCTGTCTATGGAGCGTCATATGGCTTAATTTAAATATCTTAATTTGTTCTTCGAAGATGAAGGAGAACGATTTTTGGATAAACTAAGTGTGACATGACTTGTCTTACAGGGACTTAGAGAAGATTTCAACGGCATACAACACCGCTTTTACAAGTTGTACAGGCAGCAAACAGCAAGGGTACAAGAATAAGCAAGTGTTGTGGTGGCTGTGATGGTGTAGCGTGTTGTCTACAGTCACCTGTGTTTCTTATGATCTCTGGAGCTGCTCCTGTGATCTCGGCTCTTCCGCTCTCGACTGCGGCTGTGCTTTCCTCTGCTGCAACTGCTTCTGTCTTTACTCCAGCTGCGCCGCTTCTTACTGCGACCGGCTGAGCTGCTGCGACTCCTTCGCTTGTGTCTCTCCCGCTCTCGCTCTGATGAGTATTGAGAAGTCAACAGCACAATCATAGAGGGATGAGGTTACCAGGATGCAGTTGCTGGGGTGTTCCGAGCTGTAGTCATTGGTGCTTTTAAAACAATGTTTTGTCAAGCTTTAAAACGTTTGTGAATCATTTGTTTTAAACCAGCGGTTCGGAGCGTGTATCAGACTGACAAAGTCAAAAGATTTAAGTAAACGAGGCTTCGTTACGTCACAAATGTTTCAAAATTTCAATGGTTCACTGTTGAGGGGCGATGATCCCTGTGAAGATTCTGAATTATGCAAATTTACTGAGATGACCCCTAGTGGTGACTCACTGAACCAGAGTCTATGGCAGATATCTGTGTAAATAAGAGTAGGTTTTTGGCCTGATTATCTAAGCTCTACATAAAACAAAAACAATTCCTATTATACAGACATTTATATTTACTGGTATCAGACGATTTGTTTATCGCATTTGATACAATATACTTAATAAAACGATTTCAGTGGGTTTGTAAAAAGTTGTTTTTATGCACGTTTTGTCCAGCTGGAGTCACTAGCGTGTGGTGTTTCGAGTGCTTCAAAATAGTGAATCATTTTGCAAAGAAATTAGTTCGATTAATTCAAAGCTTCAAAAAGATTGGTTTCTCCCATCACTAGTTGTAGTTATTGTAATATGTTGCTATGCTGTTCTGGGTGGCTGCTTAATAAATCATGCCAAAACAGTCCCTAAGCATGATATTCTGTTCTCTAAATTGAGTTCATCCTTTGATTGAAGTCTATGAGATTCACTTGTTTTATGCTTTACTTATTTAAAAAAGTGATTGTTTATAACATTGTTACTAATAATTATGCATTTAATAGGCTACAGTTGATTTGCACCAAAACATCAGTTAATTATTAGTCAGAGAGAGAGAGAGAGAAACTGACACAGGTGACAATGATATTTTGTTACCTATCCAACTAAATTCTTACTAATATTTTAATATGACTTTTCGGGTCACTGTAAAGGCTTTAAATGTGTGCAAAATATTGTCAAGTGCTGTGTAATATTATAATAAAGGCAAAGAACCGCATTCTTTAATCTTTCATATGTGTGCTCTTGTGCTTAAATGCATGTAAGTGACAGTTGACAACACTGCAAACTGTTTAAATGTATATTAAGAATACAAATAAATAAAGTGACTGCAAAACGGCTGTATTAAATCAGCAGCCTGGTGACAGTGTCAGTTCGCATCATATGTTCATCATTCATCGCTGTCGCTGTTGTTTATGTGCATGAGGGGCATGACGGCAGCTGTCTGACAGACTGACAGTCAGGAGATGAGCGCTGCTGCGGATGTCTTTACTGTACATTACCTTGTCGATTCTCGTTCAGCTGTTTCTCGAACTCCTCGAAGTCAGACATGATCAGACCTGACGGAGCAGGCGGTCATACGAGCAATAATAACTAATAAACACAGCCGCTGCACTGGAGACGAGCTCTGCGGAGCTTCCGCTTGCTCATCTGATGACGGTGACGCGATGACACCATGAAGATGAGTTTCTTTAGGAAATCATTCCCGTTTGATCGGAGACAAGAACGCGTCTCTCTGCAGGTCTGGCGTGTGGGCGGGTCTAATCGCTGTGGGCGTGTACCGCGGTAATTCTGATTGGCCGAGACTGCTGTCAAGTTACAGTTCCCAGCGGGAACGCGCCTTGCAATTGGTTTACAATTTTGTTACTTTCAAGCAGGAAGACAGACATAATTATATCTGTTTATCTACACAAACTGATATTTCAAAATTAGGTAGAGAATATAACTCATTTGTGGACATGCTGTTAATGTTTCCATAGCAGTTAATTATATAAAACTTAATTTAAACATTAAATGTGTGCTAATTGTTATTAAAGATTAACACCTTTCATTTCTAATAGACAAGCTAAATGTCAGGTTAAATGTTTGAGCATAGCCAAAAAATAAACTTGTAATTTCAACCCCAAATAGAAAGAGTTGTTGCAAGAAGACTTGACCTTGAGAGATAGAGAGAAATAGTGTGGTCTTTGGTTATTATCTTTGACTAATAATAACAGTCTGCTTTAAAGACCATCTGGATTCTGAAATGATGTGATCTGTCCTTTTTGTTGATGTTAGCTGATACTGGAAGTATGTTGTTGTATGACATACTCCAGTAATCTTTGTTTAATTACAAATAATATTGGACAATATAATTCATAAAGTGTGGTGAGATGCATTTAAACATGTAGACATGCTTCAGATTTGAGATTTTCTTTCAGTTGTTCTCAAAGTTGTGTTCATATAAGAGTAATTAACTGGAGCTTGCTCAGCTTGAAAGACTCAAGCCACTTTAAGCTGTACTTCCAGAAGTTCCCAGGCTGCTATGTATACAGCACATGACGGCTTCAGCTGTGTGCTAATAAAAGCACTCAAACCCTGCAGTATTGCTATTTGTGTGTGCATGTGTTCAGAGCTGTGCAACGAGCAGAGACGATCACAATCACTGATGACTAATGCTAATAAAACAGACGTTTACATCCAGAGCTGCTATAGACTCAGATATACTATACTATATCAGATAACTATAGAGGTGAGTAATGAAGAATAGGAAATGTGCTGACTGTTGTGTAGATTTGTTGTTCTGTGTTCAAAGCATGTTTTAGTTTATACTGACTGAATATTATTTGCAACAATTTGTTTGTTTCTTAATCAGTCCTGCAATAATCCATATTTAGACTGGGAATCCTTGGCTAATTCTAGGCTGGAATATATTTAGAGCTTTTCTCAAACTGTGTGAACACCATGAAGCCATCCTGATAGACTTCAGAGCATTTCACTTTGTGACTTGTTTAATATAATGTATGGGTTGTCAAAAATATCTCTAGGTAACCTAGAAATGTGTTTTTCTAAATAAACTAGTTTTATTGTAATTCAAAAAGTATTTAATTTGAGTGAATCTTACTGTGTTCAGTTATAATCAGTCTCGTATAATCTGTCCAGTTTTAACAGCTAAGCTCAGAATCAGTGAAAACAGAGTTTGAAAGTTGATGTGAAGACAACTTTATAATGCTTTATAAATGACTTTAATTCTTATTCATTTTTCTTCTTTTTCCATTGTTTAAGGTCTAACATTACTGAACCAACATGGGTATAAGTGACATTATGGTAAGAGACTGTATAATATTTTAAAGCGATCTGAAGTAAATTGTTCAAATATTGTCACAAACTTGTATGACTTGTATCACCACCAGATACATAATTCAAGTCAAATGAACTACATTGATATTGTTTCTTTTGGAGCTTTTGGAGTCCTTGGTTGTAAAACAACTCCATTTTGTGGAAAAACAGTAGGACGTTCATTAAAAATGTATAGAATTTGAGTTTCACAGAAGAAAGTCATCCTGGTTTGAAATGACATTGGAACGAGCAGATGAAAAATCATTTTATTCTCTGTAAATATTCCAGTAAGCACCTTTACTGTATCTGTGTTGTTTTTCTGTTTGCATGTGTTGTTCAGAGGCTGGATGTGAGCTCAGTTTGGCTGCTGCTCTCAGTGCTGGTGGTCTCTGCTGTCTTTTATCTCTTCAGTCTGATTCTCAGGCACTTAGCCGAGACAACTGTGAGGAACAAAGTGCTGCTGATCACAGGTTCACTCTCAACACTTGGACATGGTGGGTGCTGCTCGACTGGATCATTGCTGTCATGCATATCTCTCTATAATAAATGCATCATGATGAAGCATGATGATTGTTGTTTAGACTAAGTTGTTAATATTGTGATCATTTTAGAGTGTGCAAAACTCTTTCATACTGGAGGAGCCAGACTGATCCTGTGTGGAAGTAACTGGGAAAAGTTGGAGACTCAAGCTGAGAGGCTGATGAGTGAATCAGATCCAACACTTGTGAGTGCAGTAACAATACGACTGAACACTGATTGAAACATTTAGGTTTCAATTCTGTGTTACTTTACCTCTTAGACATTTCCACCCAAACTAGTGGAGCTGGACTTCAGTGACATGGAGAGCGTTCCTGAGGTGATCTCTGAGGTCCTGGACTGTTACGGCTGTCTGGATGTTCTCATCTTTAACAGCAGCATGAAGGTGAAGGCTCCTGTTCAGTGTCTGTCCCTCGAGATGGACAGGATTGTCATGGATGTCAACTACTTTGGGCCGATCACGCTGCTTAAAGGTAAAAGTATTTCTATCATGACAACTCTTGAAAATGTTCATGTATTTTTGTTTTGATGGACTGGATTTGCTACCCTAGACCAAGTATTGCTAAACAGATCGATACAGACACCCTGCTATGAGCATGAAGATATGTTCATGAATGTCCCGTAGCAGTTAGACAGGTGGAGCTGGGGAGGTGGAGGGTTTCACAAAGAACAGCTTACTGAAGATACAAAGAAAAAAAGGGCCAATCAGCTTGTGCCATGTCTATGTGACCTGTCAGCCTGTGCCATTAGTTTCATAACTGAACTATTTATATATTTATGGTCACAGGTGTTCTCCCATCACTGATCTCCAGAAGAACAGGCCACATTCTTCTAGTCAACAGCATTCAGGGGAAACTAACAGTTCCCTTCCGGGCCTCCTGTGAGTTTTTGTGACTAGTTTACCTTTATGTCGCTGAATATGAATTTAAATGTTCATAACACTAATAAACGGTAAAGAATATATCAAAATATCTTGAACAATTTAGAGTCAGTGTAAGATGTTCTGTATCGATCAGATGCTGCTTCCAAACACGCCGTTCAGGCTTTCTTTGACTGTCTGCGGGCTGAGGTTCAGGAATATGGGATAACCATCAGCACCATCAACCACACCTTCATAAAACCTCCCAGCACAATCTCAGTGGAAGAAATAAAAGCAAAGCACAAGTGGACAGGTGAGTCAACTACACTCATGATCATAATGCCTTTGCCCTTGGTTTGTGTCTCATAACATCTTATTTGTTTGTTCACTAAATTGTCCTGGTCATTCTGCTTGGACACTGGCTGGAAACGGCAGACTTCAAACCCAAGTCTGTTGGTGTGACTCCTAAAGAGATGGCCACTGAGCTCCTGAAGACTCTGAGCAGCAAGAAGAAGGAGGTTTTGATGGCCCGCTCCATCCCTAAAGCAGCTCTCTATGTCAGATCTCTCTTCCCCAACCTGTTCTTCTCCATCATGGCAGCAGGAGTCAGAAACACTGCAGCTGTGGAGATGCCTGATGACTGAAGGACAATGGCTTTTATCTACATTGTATACCGTTAAAGAATATTTCACTGTGCTGCAGTATTATAAGAAAATATCAAATCAGTATGAATGTGGATTTGCTGTGACTGCTCTTGTTTGGAGAAAAAGTAACAAATAAACCTCAAATCAATATCTATCTTAGTTCAGTATATTTATTCCTAATGTATTTAATTCATATAATATGAAATATTTAAACATGGTCACATGAAGATCTAAGGCGGTAGTTCAGTGGTGTTGGTCAGATGAGACAGATGAATAAATATAATCTTTTAGTGCCCTCTGCTGTTATTGTTCAGCACTGTGGTGACGTCATCATGGCGCGCTACATACTGTCTCAAAACTGCATCTGTCGCTTCACTCAAGGATATAAAAACAGTCAGCCTCTCTCAGCAGATACGAATGTTGTGGATTCACCAACTTCTCGAATACAAATGTGATACACGATAGACAGAATCAGCATTTCACAGTTACTCTCAACTGCCGTGGTGAGAGAACATAGATATCGGAGAAACGCCACGTGACATTTCTACTACGTAATTACGCGCGTGTGCTGAACGGACCGCACAGGTGGAACGGATCGTGGATGGCAGAGGGGAGAAAAAAAATGGCGGAAGGAGGAGCAGCATGGGGAGACACGGGATGATGATAATGATCAAGATATGGAGTATCAGGAAGTAAGATACAATAAAAGGAAAAAAAGAGCAGTTTGGGGGATGGATCTGATTGTGAACAAACAAGATACACAAGAAATGAAGCTATTAAAGAGATG
>JAUCMS010000002.1:12450504-12470150 GCA_032357445.1 Enteromius radiatus | reverse complement strand
AGCTCGGAGTAGACCCGCTGCTCCTCCACATCGAGAGAGGCCAGCTGAGGTGGCTCGGGCATCTGTTCCGGATGCCTTCCGGACGCCTCCCTGGGTAGGTGCTCCGGGCATGTCCCACCAGGAGGAGAACCCGGGGAAGACCTAGGACACGCTGGAGGGACTATGTCTCTCGGCTGATCTGGGAATGCCTCGGTATTCCCCCGGAAGAGCTGGAGGAAGTGTCTGTGGAGAGGGAAGTCTGGGCGTCCCTGCTTAGACTGCTGCCCCCGTGACCCGGCTCCGGATAAGCGGAAGAAGATGACATGACAAGATTAATCTGTCACTACCCAGCACTGATTGTATTGTGTTCTGTCATTCTTAGATGCAACCGTGATCCACAAACCATAATGGGTGTGAATGGAGAACAGCAGGTGGCACGATTCTCGTTCGAGACTTTTCGCTTTGTGGAGCACAAAAACAGGACAGTATCAACCTTTTATCTGCACTGCACCACCAGGCTCTGTGAGACTTCTTTCTGTAGATCCTTACGGCAGGTATGAACACAGCCATACGACAACATGGCTAACAAAAATCCTTCATGTGTAATTCACAAGAGTGGCACATAAACCACTATCTAACTAAAGTGTATTTTTTATGTGATACATGTATCAGAACTGCACAACTTCTGCAAGGAAACGGAGGGCCGTCCAATCAGCTCAGGGAACCTCAGTGAGTGACGCTGCCACGGTGAGCTCTGGGGCAATTATCACCAGAGTGGATGGTAAGTACAATTAAAGATGTTCTAGTATCATTTGGATATGCATTTTATATATATATATATATTTAACTTTTATTATTAATATATTAATTATTAATTTCTTTTATATTCCTTCTAGAACCAATGCAACCTATTGTAACAGGTATGCTTGTTTTCTGTCCTTGAAATTTGATTTACAGATCCCTAAACCTTTTGTCAGCTATGTGATTTTTTTTTTAATGGGTCAATTTGGTGTGCCTGTGTTTGTGCAGCATCTAAGAAGCAGGACAATGCAGTGGTGGGCATCTCTGTGGCAGCGGGGCTGTTCGGAGGCCTGTGTGTCATCATGCTGGCTGTGCTTATTTACAAGCTCCGCCAGGACAAGTTCAATAGAGACAAATCAAACTTTTTTCACTGACAGCTCTCAGAGACCCCAGTCTTCTCAGCCGAGATGTGAAGTCTGTAACAAGGGCTTCTATGTCTAGTCCTGTAGTTTGGCTGAGCTCAAGGTTTAGAGGACAGGAATGGGATTAGTAGATGATGCCATCAGGAAGAACAAAATGTCATGACACCGTCTACTGAATGGATTAGATCCATTATAATATTTTAGCATGCCAGTGTTCATTGATTTTATCTATACTCCATTTATATGTGCATTTTGGGGTTTTCTGTAAGAGGGCATTCTTGTATAAAATATTTGTTAATGTTGTAATTTTATGAATGATTAAAGCAAACCTAGGTAATATGGCTGTAAACACTAGCCTTCATCTAAGATTTGTGCTTGTAACAATCAGAATAAGTGATCTATTTGTGTCTTTTCCTTCACTTAATTTATATTAAGAATGATTCTATTAAATTATTTCTGTACTGAATTGCACAACTGCAAACTGCTAACCAGCACCATGGTTAATAAAAAAAAAGTTACACAACACATTAAATTTATTTATTTTTTTTTTAAAAAAGAGACTTTATTAACATTTTAGAAACAATCTTCTCCCTTTTCCACATTTTTCTCTCCAGAGACTTGCACATGAAAACATGTAAAAGACAAAACCATTGAAAATGTGAAAGCAAACAGAAAAAAAAGAAAAAGAAAAAAGTAATCCACTTTTCAGTTGAGTGAAATTCCATTGATGTCAGTGCAGCATACCGATCATACTTAAGTCCATAAATACACAAGATGTTTGGCATAGAAGATGCTCACAGGTTTTGGGAATGGAGGAAAAAAAAAAAAAACGAAAAAGAAAAAAAAAGTGAACCAACAAAAACAAACTGAAGAGCCTGACAAGATGTGAGAAAAGATGTGCTGCTAAGCAACAATTCAGTAGGAACTTCACACTTCCTCAAAATACACTTCTGGACGCAAAGCAAAGGTGTCTTGAGTCAGAGGAAACGACATACGACCATTTCAGGATAATTTACACAAAGGAGAACGTTTACTTTGGTTAAGCATGCCATTCTTGATTTCCTTGCGACTCAGGGCTCATGTTTTTGAGAGGGAGAAGATCATTAATTCATGGATTAAGAAGTGAAATTAACCAAATGGAAGGAGCGCACGGCTTTGAATTGGGCTTGGTGTTTTCTTTTGGCTCAGGGTCACTGAACTAGAACTACTGAAATATACACCACCATTGTTAAGTTGTTCCAATTTGCTGAGGGAAATTATTTTTTGAACCACTTAACGGAGTCAATAAATATAACAAATAAACCTTTAAGAATTCCAGATGTTATAATTCATCCCCTACATGGTTTTCTGATTTACTGCTCTCTGTTGATTCTGCAAAAAAGAAACATTTCATGAATTTATATAAGCAATTAAATCTTTAGATTCTTAGGTCAAAGAGCTCATGTTAAAATATTTGGTAACACCATTTCGATAGTGCATTTTAGATATTCGACTAACAGTAAGTAACTTTGCAACTACATGTCAACTAACAGTCATTAGAGTATTAGTAGACTGTCTGCTTAATATCTAACACTTTATTTTGATGGGTCCACAACACACTACATACTGACTATGCAAATGTGTGTCAACTTATATTAAGCCTAAACCTACCGTAACAGTCTGATCTGAGAGTTTGTAGAGATGCAGTTGTGAATGAACAAGAATTAGTTGACATGCATTTACAAAGCTACTTACAGTTAGTAGAATGTCTAAAAGGACTATCGAAATAAAGTGTAATCAAAGATTTTTGATGTTAGAATGATTAGTGGATTGTGAATTACCTGTATCTGTATTTTCTGCTGGATTTAGTTCAAGTATGGGTTCTTCTTCGTCTTTCTTTTCAGCAGTTGGAGGCTCCTCTGCTGGCTTCACCTCTTCAGCTAAAAGCACAATTCATATACCAAATTTAACTAAATGAAGGGTTGTAAAATCGATATTAGTGGTTTGCTAGAATCTAATTATAATCACCGTCTCACCATCATCGCTCTTGGGAGGAATGACCTTCTCTGACTCTTCTGTGCTGTTAGCTTTTCTGTTCTCTGTGTCGGTGCTGTTCTTGTCTTTAGCCTTATCTTTAGGCTTGGGTTTGGCAAACTTTGCTTTGTTCAGCAGGTAGTTGACCTCCCTGTCCAAGAGGGTAAGTTTAGCTTCAATGTCCTTAGAGAGGAGTACAGGTTTCTCTGTTGGGGACAATTTGTTCTGTTCAGCAATGGTCTCATTCTTCCAAGTCTGGAAAAGAAATAAAGACATGCAAATTGAATCAAATCGCATGTTTGAGTGGAATTCATGAGGAAGAAATCATTACATACAGTTGTCTCATTGATGACCCTCTCTAGAGTCTTCAGTTCAACATCGGTGAAGATCTGGTCACTATCAGGAATCAGTCTAGCACTCCTGTGAAAAACATTCATGTAAATTACAAGGCATTTTATATTTATTTAGACATGTTGCAGACAATACTCAAAACCGCATTGCCCCCAAGAATAAAGAGAAGAAAAAAAAAGAAGAAAAAAAAAAAAAAAAAAAAAAATTGCATGTGTCTGTATTTACACACAGTATACACATTATGTAAATAAACTTATTTTGGATTCAATTAAATCACAATTAATCATTTGATAGCACTAATATTTGTACATAAATAAAAAAAAAAGCAAAAGAAAAAAATGAAATGGACAGATTGAAGTAATTGATGCAGTTCTCGCTCACTTGAGAAAGATGGTGGAGTGGTTAAGCATGCTGTCGAGAGCTGCCAGTCTATCGGGCCATTTTTTCCTCTCCTCGACTCTGAAGAACATGGCTTTACAAAGCTTTTTCAGTTCAGACAGCTTTTCCTTCAGCTGCTTAGTGCCAGCAGTGTACCCCTCCTCATCCATCCAGTTAGAAGCCTCGCTCAGCTTGCCTGTGATCTGCTCCTTCTCCTCCTCAGTCACGACAGACAGATACTCATCCTGATACAGCTTATCCTACACAGAGAAAGGAAAAATTATCTAGATCTGTAGTAAATTCAAATGGACAGTCAGCCTAAAATGGGGAAAAGGGAGAAAAAAAAAAAAAAAGAAAGTGTAATAGCTGTAATAAGCTTTAATAGCTTTCGGCCATAATCCTCTATCATAATACAGCCTTAAGCCCACTATAGATTTCATCTAATGCTCTGCAAATGAAGCTTTTGAGGCCTGGACAAAGACAGTTCCATCACCATCACGCCACTGGATCTATGAGTCACTGCTCAAACACTGCATTATACCTGCGTCTCAAAGATAAAAGCCTCCAGGCTGTTCAGTGTCTTTTCTCTCTCCTGCTTCTCCAGATCACGGTCAGTGAGGTCCTGCAGCCTGATACGAGGGAGAAACACATGGGAATTCTTCAGTTACTACAGAGCGTTTGTCCCATTTCTCACTCTCAGTTAATTCAGTCTCCATGTTAATTAATTCTGAGAAGGAAGAGACACTCACTTCTTTTTGGACACCTCCATGTCCTCTGTGCTGGGATCAAGAACATCATTCACCTCAAGCTCCACTGAGATGTCTTCTGATATTTTGCTCTTTTTCTGTGGTTTGGGTTTCTTGTCCGCCTCTTTCTCCTCTGCTTTCTCACCATCTGATTTCTCTTCATCTGATTTCTCTTCAGGCTTTTCGGCTTTAGTCTCTCCCTGTGTGATGGAGGTGAGAGTTCAGTTCTAGAGATTCCAAAAATAATTAAAAATAGAGTAACCCGCCAGTGCCTGGTAACTTCATATGAAACTGCAATATAATACATTAAATTGAAATTTAAGAATTATAGTCTGACCCTTGCTGATGTAAGTGATGAGTGTCATTCAAATGGTCACGTTTTTGTGACAGGTACAACTTTACACAGACAGAGAGACTTGTATGTAAAAGTATTGAGAACTGGAGAAAAGAATCCACAAGGAACTGTCTGGCAAAGCACGTATAATAAAACATGAGGGGAAGTCACAAATCTCTCCTGAGAATAACAGGTCGGAACTAGTGAACTTGAGTCTCATGAAAGCCTAGAGGTTATATAAATCACTCTCAGAAACGTGATTAACTATGAATAATCTTACCTGAGTTTCCGCTTTATTTTCTTCTTTCTGCTCCTCCGCCTGAGGCTCTCCCTCTTTTCCATCCTCCGTCTCGGGTTTCTCCTGGGTAGTCTCTGCCTGTTTCTCTGGCTGCTCCTGATCTTTCCCAGCATCTGGAGTCACTTCTTCTTCATCCTGAACCATTAAAGAGAAAGAAAAAAAAAAAAAAAAAAAAAAAAAAAAAAAAAAATAAGAATTCACAAAAACTCAATTTTAGTGTCTGACAGAGTTGTTAAGAGTCATGAAGCAGATTTACCATAACCGGTTCGGTCACATTTGCAGTTGGCTCAGAGCTGCCACCTCCAAACAAGCTGGAAATGGTGTTTCCAAGCTCTGGGTTAAAAAAAGAAAAATAGAAAAGAGTCAAGCAGACAGACACCATTATGCTATTTTACATATACACACATTATGGCTGCACAACTAATCAATTTTCTAATCGCAATTACATAATTGTGGCATATATAATTGTTCAAAGTGCCAATTGATCATTCAAAGTCGACTTATGTTATTCTATGTGCTTAAAGGTGTTTTATTCTTTATTTCTAAAGGTAATCTTAAGAGTTTTCCATTGTTTTAATTGTAGTTTTATTATAGCACCATTAGTAGTTTTGCTTTATTTAAAGATTAAACCAGTCAAATGTATAATTGACATTTGAAAATAAAAGTTCTTCAGTTAGAGTGTTTTTAGCTTAATGTTAATGTTAAAATATGGTAAATAAACATTCAGTGTAAATTGTGATAATCGCAATTAAAATTGCAAATCAAATTTCAAGGGAATAACCAACAATCATGATTTATTTTTTTTTAATAAATCATGCAGCTCTAACATAATTTTAAGGCATTTCTAAAACTTACTGGTAAGCGTGGACTCCTCCTCTTTCTCTTCCACAATGGTCTCAAATACTGACTCCACCTAGAAAGTCAAGAATTCAGTTTTTCTGCTTATTAAAACTTCATAGTGATATAGTTGAGTTGGACTACTTGTACTAATCTGACGATTCATTATAAACAGAAATACTAACCCGGTCCAGAATTAGCACCCCACTTTCATCCATGTTGAAATGGGCCTTTATGCCCTTGGATTCAGCATCTGAATGTTTCTTGAAGCTGCTGCCCACTCCGGACAACTTCACCGTCGTCAGATTTTGAGATCCAAACACTCTGAGAAAGACAGAAAGATTGGCTTGACATTACACTTTTTCAGAAACAAACTCAAGTTAAAGAAAACCGAACATTAGCAGAGCGAATAAAACGGTTACATACTTCAGGTCCTGTTCACTGAGGAAGCTGAGGTCTCCATAATTGATGTAGAAAACAAAGTCATCCGTGTACCGATTAAAGGTGATAACCTTTCTCTGGGGATACGGGGCCATCCTCTGAAACAGGATGCGCTTGTTGTGTTTTATAGTCTTCAGTTTATCCTCTTCGTCTGTCTCACGACTGAACTCAACCTAAGTAGGGTAAAAGAAAACATCTGAAAATTAACGTATGACCATTATACATGCATGTTAGATTAAACATCTCAGTGGTCTTGGTTAGGGCCAAGTAAAGACCAATCTAATTCTTGAGAATACAAAAGATTCACCCTCTCACCTGTATGGGAAATACAGCTGCATCCCTGACCAAGAATGGTTTAACTTTAAAGGCTTTACTGAGTGCAGCAGCTTGATAGACGGCACCCATTGCTGCAGCTTCATCTGCATTGATGTTCTTGCTCAGTTCCTCTCTGGAGACAAAAGAACACCAGATTAAAAAATAAAATAAATAATAATAATAATAATAATAATAATAATAATAATCTAAACATCTATTCAGTTGTTAATAAATGGTAATTTTATTAGATGTTGGAACTGTGTTAGATTTTCTTTGAACCAAAGCTAAACAACTCCATCACACGGGGTCAAGTTCGACTGGTTAGCTTATGCCAGTCTGCCCCTGCTGGTTGATGTTGTAACTACACCACTCAGTCCCTAGAAGCAGCTTTTCGTCTACTAGGTTAGAGGAAAAAAAAAACCAAAAAAAAACACATACTTTCCCACAGCTTTAAGGAGCACATCCTGCACTTTGGGCACCCTTGTGGATCCTCCAACCAAAATAACCTGGTCAATCTCACCCTGTTTGACAACAAAGGTATTTCAGGTTATTTTTAAGTCATGGTTATTTAGAAAACCTGTATAAAGCTAATGGCATAATGTTTAGCTCCTCACCAAACTCATTTCAGCAGCAGCTAAAGCTTCTTTTACAGGTCCTGGTACTCTGTCAAACAGATCCTCGCAGAGTGCTTCAAACTCAGAGCGAGTCACTTTTGCCTTGAAGTCTATGTCGTCCATCAGACCTTCAATCTGGAGACAGAGAGAGAGAGAGAACATCAAGGTCACTAAACCACCAAGACTTGGTTGAAGCAGACAGATCAAATGAGGTGCCACAACACAGTCTACTTCTACAATTTATCTTAACTCTGAACGACTCATACTGCTGTAATTTATGTTGACATAATGAAGGCTAACAAATCTTACCCGGTCAAGGAAATAGACCTCATCTGATAACACCCATTTAATTAAAGCCATCCAATGTGGAAATATGTCAAATATATACTGAATAATCGCAGACATAATGAAAATGTTCCTTTATTTTTCAATTTAAGATTTTTTAAACAGTTTGAGTGGGAGGAAAAAAAAAATCTTATCTTTAAATGGTCCCTCTCCCTATTTTTTTGCAACTGAATGACTACAACACTCAAGCTGCATGAAGTGGATGATTTGAGAACATTACAAACTATCATATGCTTCAGGTGGAACATCTGATAAGTTCAAATTCGCTTACGTTTGAATAGTGACCTAGAAATGTCTACTTTTCAATTCACACATTTAAAAGTCGAAGGGTAATATACATCCAAAAGAAATTAATTGTCAGCAAATTAAAAAGTAGGTCTGGAACATTGTTTTATCTATGGACCCTTTTCATGTTTCTGGGTTTCTCCACAGCAGAAGTTATCATAGTTTGGTAAACTTGAATAGCAGTGAATGGGAGGGTACCACAAACTTTTTTTGCATTTCCATTTGCTCAAATAGCAAAAGAAAAACTCCTCAATAAATGTTTTTATGTCTTCCAATAAAAATAAAAAAAAAAATAGAGAGACCAATAATGGCAGTCAAAACGATGTCAAATATACCATTCTTCTCACAGGCACTGAATTAGAAACACCCTTCCATTAGCGCAAACTATCTTTATGAAATTTGATGCAAAGGTAATATAATAAAAAGAATGGTGTTATAAATGTGCATGCATTAAAAAAATAAATAAATACTTTAAAGGATTTACGATGCTGTTGACCGTTAAACTCATCAGTGTCTTGTGAAAAGGGTCCATTGATTGTTAAATAAATTTTAGCCATTGCCCTCAATAACTTAGATTAATTTGAGCTTTTTAACTAGCCAAGACATTTTTGATAAAGAAAATTATATTATCATTTAAAAGGAGGAGGTTAGGGGAAAAAGAAGAGGAAGATTAAAACACACACACGGTCGAATGGCTCACAATAAGAGAAACAATAATATGCATGTTGAAAATAGCTGAAGTTTGATATATGTAAATTTCCTTAATTTTTCGCAGACTATATTGTACACTAATTGTCGTTTCAGTTTGTGATACCTGTGCCATGTGTTCAGCATTTGCACTCAGCACAGTCTTTAGTCTCTGAGCCTCTTTAAGGAGTTTGGCCATGGCGCGCAGATTCTCTCTCACGTCTTTCTTTGATTTCTTCTGTTCGTTAAAAAGCTTAGCAAGATGATCTCTGAGCCTCAGCTCCATCTCAAAGCCACCGAGGGTTCTATCAAATCTAAATATTAAGAGAAAAACAGCCATAGTTAAACACCAATAGTGTACACATATACAAGCACACAATAAATGTGGTGAAAACATGACAACCATGACTAACCCAACTCCACGAATCTGAAGCTGCGGCTGAGTGCCAGATTCCTTGGTCTTCACCGTCTGATACATGACAATCGTGGCCGTTGTGCTGCCTGATCCCATATCATAAAACATGATGTTCTACAAAAACAAAACATTTTGCAATTGGTTGGCCAAACAAATACATACACTGTTGACCTAAGAAATAAAATTCGCTTCAATTCTCTCAGAAGTACCTGTGCAGTAGAGTTGATGTCCTTCCTTCTAAAGACTCCATAGTTCAAAGCCACAGCAGTATTATCATTGATAAGCTGAAGGACCTTAAGACCTGCTATATGGGCAGCCTGTAAGACTGCCCTGCGTTCTGCCTGATTAAAATAGGCTGGTACTGTGATCACAGCATCTTTTATGGGTTGCTCTGTCAGAAGGAAAAAAATAGTTATATGTATATGCAAATTAAAACATCAATCTGCAAAAATCAATACAACCGATCCAGAGACTCCATATAATCTAACCTGCAAAGTCTTGAGCCAGACCTCGAGAGTAGTTTAATATCATGCCCAAAAGTTCTTCTGGAGTATACTGCAACTCTCTGGGTGATACAAAAGATTCATTTTTCATGTAAATATAAAACACATTGGTTCCAGCTAACGCACCTGCAAGTGCTCCATTACTTACTCAGAGAATTTGAAAAACACTGTTCCTCTTTTCTCATCTCTCTGCAGCTGGTGTTCAGGGAAGTGTTTCTGATACTGTGCCACCTGCGGATTGTCTGCTGCCTTTCCCAAAATGCTCTGGAGGAATCTGTAAACCACCTTGGGGTTCTTCACAGCCTGTCATGATTAAAGAATGCTAGAGTCAAAGCTTGTCAAATAAGCTGCAATAAGGTGTTAGAGACAGAAAATGTGATGGGGTGTTTTTCGTACAAAAGAACTAGGTAAAAATAGACTATTCAATTTACACTACTGTCTAAACATTTGGGACATGTAATACTTCTATTTAGCAATGGTGCATTAAATTGATCTTAAATGACAAGAGACATTATATCGTGACAGATTTCTATTTCTAACTAATGGCATTTTAAATTGTAATTTTAGCATGTTTATAATAGACTTGATGAGCATAAGAGACTTCTTCGATAATCAAAACTAAAATAACCCATAACGTTGAAATTTTAGAGCATTATGCACATTACATTCATCCTTGTATAATCAGTTCGTGTTGCAATTCCAAAGGACACATTACAAAATTTTAAATGGGTTGCAAATGCCATTTTATGTTGACTTTTTAAGAAAAGGTATTATGATGTACAATGACTTACCACTCCCAAAGCACTGTCTCCAAAAAGCCTCTCGTTTTCCTTTAAGCACACTGCGACTGGAGTTTTCCGCCGGGACTCCCTACACGAAAAAGCAAAAGGAGTAACAAAGGAGTAAAACGCTGTCTTAAATGAATTTTAAGTCAGATGTGTGGATTTTATGTACACTTCGTTCTAAAACTTACTTGTTTAATGCGATCTCCATTGGCACACCAGGTTTCACAATAGCAATTTTCATCCATTCACTGCCCAAGTCCACAGACATCACAGCAACTGATTCTGCAACAAAAAAAGTCAGTGAGAGATGAAACATTAGGCCCAAGATAACAGAACCACAACATAAATATTTAACACATTTTTTGTCTTGACAGATTTAAATTCATCCTAATGCACAAAGGAAAATTGGAAGAAATGGAAGACTATAATCATATTTTATACAGTACTTACCTGTTTGAGAAGGCAGGAATGCTACTATTAGGCAAAAAACAGCCCATAATGATAGCCTTTCCCTCATTGTGATCTGCAGGAAATATACAAAGACTGGATCAACAGCATGTAGGCTAAAAGTCACGATGCAACAGCGACAGCTCTGCACATAAAAAGAAAGGCAAATAAAGACCATGCCGGTAGTTCCCTCAAATCATCATGTCAAACACCATTACAAAGCCTGACAGTACTACATTACAACTGTGATACGAAAGACTGCCTAAATGCCAGATATGAATGTGTAGGTGGAGACAGTCTGGTAGTGACAGGTGTAGATGGGTACATGCTGATTTGACGCGATCCAGCCCACAAGCTTGAGAACATGTGGATCACAAACCTGTTCCTGTAACAGCCCCCCCCCCAACTGTACATTTTGGATGTGGTCTTAAATCAAACACAGCTGATTTAACTGTTCAGTTCTGTAGCAGATACCCATGAAAGCTGAAATGTGTGGCATCAAAAATATGTTGAGGGGCCTCCAGGAAACACTTTTTGCAGAGCTTTCTTGTAGGACTGAGATACTAGAGCCGAGGTGTAAACAGAATACAAGGAGACTATCGTTATCATCAATTCAAAAACATTTGGCTTCATTTCTACAGTAACATTTCTCCTATTTGTAATGCTGATTTGAAAATGCAAAGTGGAAACTTCTAGTTGCACAGCCTGTTGTGTGACGTAAGCTTGAATGAGGCTGCCTGATCCTGATGGGAAGATCATCATGACCATGTCAAAGTGTAATTTCATTGCTTGATCATGTAAACGTTGAAAACAGAATGCTTACTTTTTAGACAAAAGAAAATGCAGCTGATGGTCTAGTAGATATACTACTGTATTAGACTGATCAAGACACATTTATGAACATATGCAACCCCTCAGATGAGCCCATACACCTCCAACAAAGAAAGTGATGGCATGGCACTTACCTTCAGTCAGATCAAGTTTTATATTGGCTCTCGTTGACTGGTAAATCCCTCTTGACAGTTGAACAACAATATTTAGAAACGCTTATACTGCCCCAATTATGAACCTAAACTTTTTTGTGTTGATCCTTGGTATCTAACGTCTTACAGAAGGCAGGAATATAGCATTAACCAGCAATGCTCTGTGAGCACACCACCTCGCTTGCTTGATTTTGCTCTTGCAATCACCGGCTTGTTCTAACACATTGGGCCCGGAACGCGGCGTGATCTTATTGGATCCACGCAACCCGCTGCTCGCCGAGTGAAGCTCTAATCGCTATGCTGGTAAGTCCCGCCTCTTTATCCTTGAATGGAGAACGCTGATTGGTCCACGTGCCAAACAGTGCGCGCGAGTGGTCAGTCGTGTAAGTAAGCACGAATCTGATTGGTCCACGTGAAATAGGGGAACAAAACGGCTGTGCGACAAGTTGTAGTTTTCAACGGCAGCGACGGGAGCCCGACTTATTTCTGCGAGTAGATTTGTTTGAACAGTTAATTTCAAAGAAGTGATTCTTTTACGTCATCTTTGCATCTATTAGATGTTATAAAACAGCCAAATTAAGTTATAGAGAATATTTCAGTTTATTACGTTTTTCAATTAAGGTTTAAAATAAAGTTATATTTATTAAATTGGCGTTCTTCATATGTCCTTTTATGTTTAACATTTCTGGTGTTTGGCTATAAATGTAACCGACTCTTTGCCTCACGATCAAAGATACAAGATAATCTTAATTTATTTAGTGAATGCTGACGAACGGATTCGTTGAGTCCCATTCGTGAATCTGTTGTAGAGAATCATTGAAAAGATTTGAATCAAAATAACAAGTCGTTCACGAATTGGACACCCCAGGTTAAATTTCCCTTGTAATAAGTCTTTGGCCATGATAATACGTTTTTAAACTATACATTTTGATTTAAATTAAATTTGCTGTGTAGTTTGGCTTAAAACAGCAATAATTATAATGAATTATAATAATTATTCATTTTGTCTATTTAATGTGTGGCTCGTTGTGTGCAACCTTAAAAATATTACCGGGATTACAGAAGACGAGAATAGCCTGACACTAGTCACATGACCGTCATGTGAGTCACATGATTTTGCTAAACAAGAACTGCTTGGAAAAATGGCAGCGTTCTTACAGTGGAGACGTTTTGTGTTTTTCGATAAAGAAACGGTGAAAGATCCGAGCGAAAATGGGAAAAATTTCCAACTACCGGTGGGAATAGCGGCCTGTGATTCAGGTCGAGGACACATTGTTCTTGGAGATATCCTTAAAATGCTGAAGTCATGCTTGAGGCCAGTTAGCACTGATGATACTGATAATTGTACTAAATATATTTCCTAATTATAGTTGTATAAGTCGTAGCATATTTGTAAGTTGCAGGTGTCCTGCTTTGTAAAATGCATGCGTTTTCTTTTATATTTTTCATGAATCCGTCGTTCAGTCCTTCCTGGCTGATTATATGTGATGTTTTCAGTTATGCCGTATGTGCCTGGTTTCCTTAACTCGTGTAATGCACATATGGATGGGCAGATCTGGTTTTTGACCCGCTCCCTGCAGCTGTCCAACTTTCAGGCTTATAAACTGCGTGTGACACACTTGTACCAGCTGAAACAACACAACATCCTGGTGTCTGTGGGTCAGGATGAGCCTGGCATCAATCCTCTGGTAAGAATCACGAAAGGTGTTTGCTGAAGCTGCATGTCGGTGTAAGTGAAGTTCTCTGTGTGCTTTATAAATGTAAGTTGATTTCTAAATGCATGTGTTTGGCCATCAGGTGAAGGTGTGGAACCTTGATAAGAAGGACAGCGGCAGTCCTCTTTGTACTCGGATATTTCCTGCCATACCTGGAAACAAACCTACTGAAGTGTCTTGTCTCAGTGTACATGAAAACCTTAATTTCATGGCTATAGGTAGGCCTTTTTTTATTATTCACAAAATAGGGTTATTATAGTTAATTAGAACGATTTACTTGTAATAAAATGCATGTTAACTGAAATGAAAATGAAAAGACAAATTTATATATAATATTATAAAATTAAAAATACCTTTTTCCACTTAGTTTAACTGTATTTATATTCACAAAAACAAATAAGTAAAAAAAAAATACTACAATTAAAGTGGAAATACTACAATTAAAGTGGAATATAAAAATAAAACAAATTGAAAATATTAATATTTTAATTATGCTAAAATAGAATTGTTACAATTATTAGTCCATGTCTATTTTGATCTTGGATATTTTTATTCAGATTGAGAATATTTTAATGAATTTCACTGATTTAAGTATTTGAGTGAAAAATGTTTTCATAAAGTTTATAATTCAAATGTAAAAGTTTCACTTTAATGTTGTGAAAGTAACCAAATGCCAAGTTATATTTATTAAAAAACTTATTAAAAAAATATATCTTGAAATAATTTCTATTATGTGATTGTGAATAATTTCAGTGACACTAAATGACAATTGCAACAAATTTTTTTCTGTAATATGATGCATTTTAAACTGAAACAATCCACGAATACATGATTTATCCATGAATAAGTAATTTGATCAGGAAAAGTAGGTGTTATATACAAGCATGGCTATTTTGATTTTATGTTAACAGTTATATCTGTGTTGAATTGTCAGGTTTCACAGATGGCAGTGTTGTGCTGACGAAGGGTGACATCACCAGAGACAGACACAGTAAAACTCTCAGCCTCCATGAGGGCAACTGTCCAATCACGGGCCTGGCTTTCCGACAGGCTGGCAAAGTCACACACCTGTTTGTCGCCACTTTAGAAAAAGTGCAGGTACAAGTTAGTTAGTTACAGAGAATGTGATTTACTTCATCTTTGGAAAACCGTGTAAATCCAGATGAGAATTGTACCGAACTGAAAGCAGCATTATTTTTTATGTTGACAGTGTTACACATTATCAGTGAAAGAGTACCCTCGTATAGAACTGGACACACATGGCTGTGCCCTCCGCTGCTCTGCGCTCACAGACCCCTCGCAGGACTCACAGTTCATAGTGGCTGGAGATGACTGTGTGTATTTGTATCAGCCCGATGAGAGAGGACCCTGTTTCGCTTTCGATGGGCACAAACTTCTAACTCACTGGCACAGAGGATACCTGCTGCTGCTTACACACAATAACAAGTCACCCAGCAAGTAAGACTCAAAGCTCATTTGTATTGAATGGATTATCTGTCCTTTTTTTTCCTTTCACATTTTTAACATTTAATTTGTGCAGATCTGATTATGGCAGCAGACAGACATCCCCTACAGAAAAGCACATCCTGACCATTTACGACCTTGACAACAAGTTCATCGCTTACAGTGCAGCATTTGATGATGTCATTGACGTTCTGGCAGAATGGGGCTCGTTTTATGTCCTAACGAGGGACAGAACCCTGTATATGCTGCAGGAAAAAGACACACAGACTAAGCTAGAGGTTAGTACAGTGTTATTATCATTAAAGAAAAATTATTATTTTTTAAAAATCTAAAATAAAAAGTACTATATACTACTTTTTTTAGATGCTGTTTAAGAAGAACCTGTTTGTGATGGCCATTAACTTAGCTAAAAGTCAACATCTGGACAATGATGGTCTATCTGAGATATTTAGACAGTATGGAGACCATCTCTACATCAAAGGGGATCACGATGGAGCCATTCAGCAGTATATTCGGTATATTTGCTGTTCAGATTTTTAGCTACGCATTTCATTTAAAATCAAGCAAGTCATGGTTACATCCTGTCTCTCTCAGCACCATTGGGAAGCTCGAGCCCTCATACGTAATCCGTAAATTTTTGGATGCACAGAGGATACATAACTTGACAGCGTACCTACAGGCTCTCCACAGACAGTCGCTGGCCAACGCTGACCACACTACTCTACTGCTCAACTGTTACACCAAACTA
This sequence comes from Enteromius radiatus, assembly GCA_032357445.1. Classification (NCBI taxonomy): domain Eukaryota; kingdom Metazoa; phylum Chordata; class Actinopteri; order Cypriniformes; family Cyprinidae; genus Enteromius; species Enteromius radiatus. The sequence continues at coordinate 12,454,304 of JAUCMS010000002.1, read as the reverse complement.
AAGGACAGCTCCAAGCTGGAAGAGTTCATAAAGGTCTGTAGAAAAGAGATTTTGGCTTGAATGTGCATTTGAGCTTTTTGAATGATGACCACTTAATGCTTTGGATCCCTTCTCTGAATCTAGAGCAATGAAAGTGAGGTGCATTTCGATGTTGAAATTGCCATAAAGGTGTTACGTCAGGCCGGTTATCACAGTCATGCTGTGTTTCTGGCAGAGAGACACATGCACCATGAATGGTATCTAAAGATCCAGCTAGAGGATTTGAAGGTGAATATATGATACTGTTATGACACCTAAATAAAGCTTTTAATGAGTTCATGTAAGCCAATGCTTAAGCCAATCCTCCTTTTCAGAATTATCAGGAGGCTTTACGCTACATTGGAAGGTTGCCATTTGATCAGGCAGAGAGTAATATGAAGCGTTATGGAAAGATTTTAATGCACCATGTCCCTGAAAGCACCACTATCCTCTTAAAACGCCTTTGCACTGACTATCACCCCAGCAAAGACTCAACCGACAGGGACAGTCTGGACAGGCCTGCAGAAAACAAGGTTTGGCATTAGCACCTTCAAATAATCTGCCATTTACAAGTAATTCAGATGCTTTAAGATTTTATCTTAATATTTCTTTTACCTTTTTACAGGCCAATCCAGAAGAGTTCATCCCAGTCTTTGCCAATAACCCACGAGAGCTAAGAGCGTTCCTGGAACACATGATCGAGGTGGATCCGTTCTCACCTGAGGGAGTTTATGACACTCTGCTAGAGCTCAGACTTCAGGACTGGGCACATGAGCAGGACCCAGGGGTAAAAAAAAAAACAACAACAACATATACACACATATATCTGTGTCTCGTTATATAATGTCATTATTGACGACATCTGCACCTGCAAAATCTGAGGGACAGCTTTGAGGATTTCTGACGAATTTTACTTGTTTATTTATCATCATTTCTGTTTGATTATGATTTAAGCAATTAATAAAAGTGTGCTACTCCATAAAACTTATTTTGCAGATGAAGCTGAAAATGAAAATAAATATTTCATATTGTACATTATAAAACACTGTATACATTATAATACACAATATAAGCATTTAAAAAGATTAGGTTTTATTTTAAGAACTAAAAGCTAAAATCAAAGTAATTAAATTTAAAAATCGAATACATTTTTAGACATTTTCTTTTCATTTTTTTTTTTTATTAGTTATTAATTATAAATTAATTACGTTTATCACTGGCCAGAGTTTAAATATAAGTGCATCTTGAGAAAAAAGTTATATAGATTCCATGTGGTCATATCTTATCAAATTGAAAAAAAATTGGGGGGTATATTTCGAATGCTTACTTTTGTAAAAGCATATACAGCAGGAAACACATGGCAGTTACTGTCTTTTATCTGTCAGAAGAAGAAAGTCCTGCAGGAGGCAGCACTGTCCCTGCTGAGGAGTGACAACACCGTGTTTGACAAAGCCCTGGTGCTCTGCCAGATGCACAACTTCAAGGAAGGAGTGCTGTATCTGTATGAAAAGGGCAAACTGTAAGCACTATTTCTAATCAATTTCAATCTCACTTACTCAAAGCGTGCAATAAAAGTTATCTACATCACTTCTACGACCTTACTACAGCTTTGTGTGACAATGGACCACAATTACTGACTGAATTCATTTCAGAATTTAATACATCTAAACTTGCATTACATTGAACACAAACGCAAAACTGACAGAACAGCCTATTTCTGCAGGTACCAGCAGATCATGCATTACCACATGCAGAATGAGGAGTACGGGAAAGTCGTGGAGGCCTGTAAACGCTATGGGGACAGTGAGGTGTGTTTGTGGGAGCAGGCTCTGGGCTATTTTGCACGCAAAGAAGAAAACTGCAAGGCCTACATTAGTGAAGTCCTGCAGCACATTGATGAAAATAACTTGATGCCTCCACTTCTGGGTGAGTAAAAGGATACATAAAAAAAACTGTTGGTCACACTTCGTTTTTCACACATCGAAACAAGGCTGTGACATTCATTATTTTTCGATCCCCTTTGCTCTTCACCTTTCAGTAAACTTTATATCATATAAGTGTAGCGCTGTCTATAATGTTTAGCATAATTTTGACCTTTTTATGAATGTTTATGTTGCAGTGGTGCAGACTTTGGCTCATAATTCCACAGCATCTCTCTCAGTCATAAAAGACTACCTGATAAATAAACTGGAGCGCGAGACCCAGCAGATTGAGGAAGATGAAAGAAAGATTCGACAGTATAGAGAGGAAACGGCCCATCTTCGTGCTGAGATACAGGAACTTAAAACCTGGTGAGCAATTCAAGGAGTTATTCTTTAGCCAACGTCATTAAAAAAATGTATGCTACAGTAGGAATGTCATTGTATATTTAAAAAAAAAAAAAAAAAAAAGATTACTTTGTTCTTTTAGTGCAAAGATCTTCCAAAAGACCAAGTGCAGCATGTGCAACAGCCCACTAGAGCTGCCATCTGTGCACTTCCTGTGCGGTCACTCTTTCCATCAGCACTGCCTGGAGAGCTTTGCCGAGAGTGAGGCTGAGTGCCCCACCTGCACCCCTGAGAACAGGAAAGTGATGGATATGTTGCGTGCGCAAGATCAGAAACGAGATCTGCACGATCATTTCCACAGACAGGTATGGATTTTTCTACTTCAGGCCATTTTGAATTGATCAAAGTTGGCAGTGTTAACTAAAGAGAAATTTCTCTCTCTTGTAGCTCAAATGCTCTAATGACGGCTTCTCAGTCATCGCTGACTATTTTGGCCGTGGAGTTTTTAACAAACTCACTCTGATAACGGATCCTCCTGGAGGAAAGAGTGGAGCTGGCAATCTGGAGGCTGAATTCAACAGAGATTTGCTCATTAACACCAAGAGAAATGTTTGAGAACTGGACAAGTTCATATAAAAAAGACGCGTTGATCTAGAGACAGATGTCTGCTTCAGAAACAGCTTGAAAGGCCTTTGAACAAATCTAAATTAACCCCTGTAACTTCTCTTCCTGCTGTTGATTTATTTGTAGGCCAGGCTGCAGAGAGCAAGAAGGCAAGCTTGTGCAGAATGTCTTCACATCTGTGTAGTCTGCAACATCAGATCAGTGGAAAGTATCAAAACCACATTGGCCGATGATAACATTTTAAGATCTTGCACTTCAAGACAGTGACCTTTTTCAAGCTTTGAATTCAGCTGCAATGGGCACACTACAGAAGACACCTTACAAAACAATATTTTGCTTCCCTGTATATTTATGTATAATATTTAATTAGTATCACAACCATTCATTATTGCATATAAAGCAATTAATCAACAATAATCAATGTCAAATGCCTGTAAAAGTGTCATTAATAAATGTAAAACATTGAGTTGTAACTGGTAATAACATTGCATTTTGTCGTATCAGATGTTTGTTGATCTTAATTTGTCAAGAATTAATAAAAATGAAATATTTACACAGTGTTTTACATTGCTGAGGCAGATTAATGCAGAAATGTGTCAAAAATATTCTGAAATCACGCATCAAAAAAACAATTACACTGTCGTTTATGTATGAAGTAATGTCTAGTTTGCTAAAACTATTTGTTGAGTTAGAAAAGTTTGCAAAGCTAAACAGCTGAACCAGCAAGAAAAGGTGCTAAGAACCACATCCTGTTCGCAAGAGCTGATCCATAATGCCTAGGAGTGCTGTGTGTGGTCGCATGACAGCCAAAAGCTTATGTTGCTTCTATCTCTATTTTACATGCAAATATAGCCAAAATCACAGCATAGCCATTGTCTATATTTTATGTGT
>JAUCMS010000002.1:12420910-12442228 GCA_032357445.1 Enteromius radiatus | reverse complement strand
AGAGACCTATCCCCGACCCGAAGGCGCAGAGAAACGACCCTCTCGTTCACCGGGGTGAACTCCAACACATGACGGCAGAGCTGGGGGGCTATGAGCAAGCCCACGTCATTTTATCATCCAAATATGATGTCCAAAATAATGGCCAGACTGAGTGTAATGTCCAGGAGATTGGAAGGTATCTCCAATCCTACTCCAATTGCCACCAGTTGGAGCAGTTTCCTGCCCTTGGCCAAGTATGCACAAAACTTTCTTCAGAAAAGTACCACTGGTCAGACTAATTTTCAGTGCATATTCAGCTTCAAACTGACCCTGTTTCCCTGGCAAGGTGAGCCCTCAGAAGTTCCAAATGTGAATCTTTATTTACAGGTGAGCGAAAGGGTCAGTTTGGAGACATACTGTAAAAGCCAGGCTATACTTAGTGCTCCAATACTCCCCAATTCCATCTGGGTCAACAAGTCCAGCTTTCCACTAGGGACATTTGTCTCCAGCTTCCTAGACTCAAGCTGAGTCCATTCTAAATCAGGAGGGAGATAAATGATGTTGCATACAAACTCCCATCTGGAATACCTTGCCGTTTGGTGGGGACACGGCCTGGAGGAAGGAGAGATTGTGGATTGTTGAGACTAATCATCACTAGCATAAAGCCACCTTTCCTTCACTACTTCAGTGTCTGGTCTTGTTGTTTTGTCACACTTTATCTTTCCTGACTACTTACCTGTTCAACTATCCCTTGTTTCTTCAGTCATCTGCTCAGTTATACAAATCCTCCATAGACCTGCAAAATAAGGACATTGTTACCACTCAGCTAAGCCTCAACTCCAGTCACTTATTTTTTTCTGGGACACATGGCTAAAGTAGTTCAAGAGGAACTTCTTATTGCCAGCATTGCCTTGCAACATTATCAATAAACTAATTTCACAGCTACATGACACTTCTCACTAGTGACATGCTCAGTACTGTCTAACTTATAGTTTCGTTATAGAGATGTTGTTACCAAATATTGTTGAGAGAAGCTCATGCTCAGGTAATCCACACTGCCAGGATCTGCTCAGTGTCTAAGCTCAGTGTTTCTTTTTCTGTATTTGTGTTGGCCATGTGCTCCTTTTGCTCTGCCTTCTTAATTCTCATGCAGTTTTTTGCTCTAGTCTATTTTTTGCTTGTGTTTTTGTCTTGGAATGTACCCCACTCTGGGATACAAAAACGTTTCGCTCATGCCAGGCACAAAGGTGAGAGTGCAAGACCAAAAAGAAGAATCCGATATTGTTAAGCTTTGCCCTTGAATGTGAACCTCAGGAACATCCTGTGAGAGGAAAGGATGAGCACACTGCCTGAAACGTGGCTTGCTCTTGGCTTGCGCTTTTGATTTTGGTTTTTGGTTGAGCTGCCCTTGTTGTGTTGTGGCCCGCATTACCACCTTGGGTGTTCATTATTTTTTCTAATAATTCATTATTGTATATACCTTTATTTTCCAAAGCAAAAGTAAGCAGATTTTGTTAAATGTGATTCCTGATTCATTAGCCACTATAGGTAAATAACCAGAAAAAGTAACAGTGTACAGTAAAACTATTTGCACTACAAAACAATGTTTATGATCATTATGATAATATGATAATAAAATACCAGTTTTCATACAGGTAAAACAATCAGTTACTGATACAATATTATGGTTGGAACTGAGAGACAGCAGACTTAATTTTGTGTCTTTTATTATTATTATATAACATGAAGTATTATTATTAATATTATTCAAGCTTCACATACAAAGATTACACAATAAATCTACAAAAAGTACTGTTTAACACATAGGCTGTTTTCCAATTAATATAAATTCTTTTTGTTGAGCATTTCACATTTCTGCTAATACTGCCGTTTTAAAAACAAGCAAAGCTCCAAATATTTTTCCAAATTATATTCTTTTAATTAATTTGAAAACAAACAATTGAAGTTTCGCATGTCTATGTGTTTGTCTTAGAGTTTTTAACATGAGCAAAAGCATAAAAACACATCATCAAAACAAATCACCACATTTAGAATTAAGATGATACAGCCATTGAAATTGACTTAAAATTATTTGGTGCTATTTTTTTACGCAAAAATACATCTGCTAATCGATTCCTTATCTCTTTAGTTCTGGTGCAGTAAACAGCAGGATTTATTAAGGGAGAAACTAGAGAGGCTACAATCAAAATTGCATTTCGCTCTGTTAAATTGAGCACAACTCCTATTCGAGTTAGTATTCCAGATACCAGCTTTGGTGCATAAAAACTGAGCAGAACAATGAGGTGACTCAAGCAAGTGTTAATCATTTGCTTTTTGCTTGAGTTGTTGGAGAGTTTAGTCACACTATATGCCAGAACAGCATATGTGCACATAATAAAAGGAAACTGTCCACACATTGGCCACAGACTTATCATGACAGGTATAAAAAAATATGGTTCAGGATTAACACAAGCAGCTCTGATCATGGAAGCATATTCACAAAACACATATCTTATGACAGGTTGACAATATGGAACGCTGTCTACTATAAATATCACAAAACCTATAACAGCAAAACCAGCAAACCAGGTCAGAGAAATGAGCAGAAAGGTACGTGAATTTGTTACAATGCTGTGGTATCTCAGTGGAAGCCTGATTGCGATAAGTCGGTCTATTGCCATCAGTGTCAGAGCCATGCACTCTGTGAAATCACCAAGATGATAGAAGTATGTCCTTGAGATACAAGAGTAATATGAAACAGTTTTAATCTCAGCCAGCAGAACTGAGATCATGGTTGTGCTGCAGCTAGAAGAGAACATTATGTCAACAACAGCTAGATTACAGATTAATATGTACATTGGTTTGTGTAATTGTCTGTTTGTCGAGATAATACACAGATTAATGCTGTTCCCAAGCAATATGAGTATATAGGTTATTAAGATGAGGAATCCGAGGAGCTTCTGGTTCTGCAGGTGATCAAATCCAGTGATTATGAAGCCATCTACATTTTTCACAGTATAATTTTCATTTGCCATTTTCAGTCAGCCACTTCCTAATACACAAATATTTTAAAATACATTAAGTACAGATGATAATATGAAGTCAATTAGAGTCTCAATGTACTCATATATTGATAGAAAAAAAGCTCCTATGAAGGAAAATGGAAGAAAGATGCAGACAGTGTCTGTAACTGCAAGGTGATGAAAACTCTGAAAGTTGAAATATAGTTTTATCAGAAATACAAAAAGGGTTTCATGCATTCTTAAGAATTGAAAAAAAATAACGTATCTAATATAATTTCTCCTTTTCTTCCTTAACTTCAGTCAAAGTACTTAAAAAAAAGCATAAACTATCTGAGATGTTCCTCCCATTCAGATAAACATATGACTGTGATCCTGCCATTTATCTTTTACTATGTGACATGGTTTCCTAGCAGCCTTGATGGAGTAAACGTAGGACATCATCAACATAGAATGTCTCTCGGGTACAGTTTATGGCTAAATACAAACATATATCTGACAAAAAATATCTGATAATATTGCAGTGCAGTAACAATATTGGACTATTATACTATTAACTTCTTTAAATATCAAATCAACATTAAAAACGTGTTAAATGTTAACCGATTTGTAATATTACACCCAAAACCAGTAGATTCTAGTCAATGATATTACTAATTACAGAGACTTCACTGTAAACCATATTGTATAGACCAGCTTATAAATAAACTGAACAAAATTATAAAAACTTTTGTTTTTGCCCCCATTTTTCATGAGCTGACCTCAAAGTTCTTTATACACAAAAGCCCTATTTCTCTCAAATATTGTTCTGAAATCTGTCTAAATCACTGTTAGTGAGCACTTCTCCTTTGCCAAGATAATCCATCAACCTCACAGGTGTGGCATATCAAGATGCTTAGACAGGATGATTATTGCATGTAATGTTTGTAAATTTATTATAATGTTTTCGTACCTCATTGGAAGCCAGATCACAATAAGTCAGTCTATCGTTTTTTTCCTTTAAAAATGCAAGGTGCAGATAGTGGAATGAGGAAAAAAGAAAAAGCAAACTCTTGGTTGCAGAGCAGGTTTTGCCAAAGTGTCTGTTTTAGGACAAATGTCCCTGTTGGGTTGGCTTTTGCAATTTTTGGCATACATGCAATATAATACGCTTTTTGTTTTTTCTCAAGACACCTGTGTGAGAGACAAAGAAACTGTCCGAAAGAGACGCGTGTCTGCCAGAGAGACAAAAACTGCAGCTTATTTTTAATTTTGCACTGTTTCAATAGTATGCAACGCTGTAGTTGTTTTGACTGTACAGACGTAAAAATATATTGCAGCAATGACTGTCCCGGGACCTAATCATTTTTAGTTTTAATTATTGACCAATTCCAGCGTCATTGACGTGACAGACACAGTCAAAACCTCAAATATAAATTCTTACAGAATGCATTTATTATCCGTATTTTAATTACCAATATGTCGAATTAATCAATAAAATGGTATAAAATACAAAAATATATGTTTCACGAAAATAAAATAAGAAGATTACTAAACAAAAGAAAACAAATGGACTGTAACGAGCAGCACTCCAGCTCTCCAAGAACTGTGTATGTGTTTGTATCTGTTTTCATGTCCAGACTTATCCCCATGAACTCATGTCTCAGCCCCGCTTGTCAGTTGTCATGGTGTTTCATTGTTGGCTCCACCCATTGACCTAGTTTTAAGTGTATAAAGTCCCTGTATGTTTGTGTCTTTGTCACGGTTCATTGTACTGTCACTTTGTCTAGTGTTTCCTTCCGTGTTTCTTTGTATCGCCACTGTTCCCCGTGATTGGATTTACTGTTATCGAGTTTCACTACGTTTTCGACCACCCTTTTGTCTCCACCTTCGATATCCCTGTTTGCCGGTTTTTACCCTGTCCTTATTATTAAACAGTCTGCACTTAGATCCGCACGTCTCCTCGTCTCCTTCACATGACAGAATGAACCGTCACAGAATATTTAGCGGCTGTTTTTATAAGGACTGTTCATCGCCTCGCTGGCAGGATTATAGACTGGTTCCTGTATCCTTTCTGAATTCGCTGTTTCAGCATGGATTTCAGATGAGGAAATAGTTAAGGATTGTTTTTTGTCAGGTCTGGACCTAGATCTGCTCTAGAGTTTGCCCGATGAAGATCCCAATTGGACAGCTTATTGACTTTGTGTTGTTGTGCTGTGGATCACTCTTCACCGTTGTTGAAGTTAAGGAGGATGTTCGCGAACGCGGTCATGTGAGGAGTAATCGCTACGCCGCGAACGTCAAACCGAACCTGTGGCTCGGCTCTCGCATGGCCATTCGGCAAACCCGCTCCCATGCAAGCTGGGCGGCGAATGCGATCCGCTGCACAAGATGGCCGACGAACGCGAGCCGCCACACAAAATGGACACCATGCTGGAATCTTCGCACAAGATGGCCACTACTTCTGAGCCCGTGCACAAGATGGCCGCCGCACATGAGCCCGCGTCTTCCACCACCACGGACGTCTCCCAAGTGTTCCCAAGCGTCGTGAAGGGTGCTTCCCAGGACTACCAGGCTGCTCCAAGGTATGGCGGATTAATTTCTTATTTGTCTGACCCCCCATTGAAGTCTGTAAAGGCCGCTGATGTGACCATGGCTCCCACACAGGCCACTATAGAGACTGTTCCCCTCTCCTTTGTATTACCTGTTACGGCCATTGCCATTATGAGTGTGTGGGCCTGAACCCCTCTGTGACCCAGATCTGCCATAGCCCGAAACCCCTGAGACTGCCAGTATACCTGATCTGCCATGGCCCGAGCCACCTGAACTGAACTGTGATATAGAGTACACTGAGATTCCGCCAGTAGCTGCACAGCCCCAGGAGAGATCAGCCAACTCTCCAGAGGGGCCGCTGATGGCTGCACAACCTTCAGTGTCTTTGTTCAGCCCGGTTCTGATTACGGAAAGCCCGCCAGTGGGCTGCACGACCCCCGGAGAAGTCGACTTTGGTCATAGATTCTCCAGGGGTTCACTGCACCGCCTCAGAGTCCGTTCCGTAGTCACGTCTAACCCTGAATCAGCCCTGGAGGCCATTATTGAACTTCTGCCCGGCTCTGAACCAACCAAGGAGGTCATTGAACTCTCGCCCTGCCCTGAACTGGCCTTGGAGGCTACCTTTCAACTTTTGCCCTGCCCTGAATCGGCCATGGAGGCCACCAATGAACTCTTGCCTAGCCCCGAACCAGTCATTCAGGTCTTTGAACCTTCATCCTGCCTTGAGTTGGCCAAGGGAGGGTGTCTGCACCATCTGATCGTGTCCTCCGTCTGCTCCGCGCTGGAAGGAGTCTCCTCCGTTGAATCCGCCCAGGTGAATCTGCCCAGGTGGGCGTCTCCTCTGTCTGCGCTGCCCTGGTGGGCGTCTCTGCCGCCTACGTCACTTAAGTGGGCTTCTCTGCCACCTGCCCCCCCTGGAGGTCATTCCTGCTGGCTCCTAAGCCTGTAGCGTCTGGAAGCCCCCCATCAAAGGGGTGGCGATGTAACTATCAGCTGGATGTGCCAGCCCAGCCCTGGATGGCAGTCCAGCTCTCCAAGAACTGTGCGTGTGTTTGAATCTGTTTTCATGTCCGCACTTATCCGCATGAACTCATGTCTCCACCCCGCTTGTCAGTTGTCATGGTGTTTCATTGTTGGCTCCACCCATTGGCCTAGTTTTAAGTGTATAAAGTCCCCATATGTTTGTGTCTTTGTCACGGTTCATTGTACTGTCGCCTTGTCTAGTGTTTCCTTTCATGTTTCTTTGTATCGCCTTATGTATTCTCCATATTTTGCAGTGCAGAAGTAAGCTATTTTCAGTGCATTTCATTCATAGCTGGGACAGAGCTACAATGACTTGTGGTTCATTAGGTAATAACAGAATATCAATTAGCAGTAGTACAACTATTTTTATGATTTTCAACTAGTTTATGATTATCATAATAAAAGAATATGAAAGTACCATTGCGATATAAAGCAGCATAAAAGACTGTTTTTGTACAAGTAATATAACTAGTAGCTGATGTCACTAGAAGCTTTGAACATTTAAGTTCCAAATGGATGATTCCACTGATTTCTATGTAGTTGTATAGAATATTTTGTAGTTTAGCAAGCTATATTTTTGTCAGTTGCTTTCCATAACTGACTGGGACAGAGCTACAATGTTTTCATCTTACACAAGGGTCCTTAATAATCCATTCATAGCAAAGTAGAGTGCTTAAGATCCCAGTGCGCAAATGTTTTAATAGAAACAGTGAATTATGCTACTGTTGGGGCTGAAGGACAACAAACTTTAATTTTTTTTTAAATTTTATTTATGATTTATGCTTCACATACACAGTATGATTGAAGTTTCACATACTGTACAAAGATTAAATACACAGTACATTGTCAGTGCATTGAAAGACTTTTTGTTTAACATTTAAGACTTCTGCTAGAGATTTCAGAGCTCCAAATATTGTCCCTATTTTCTTTTGCTTAATTTTAAAAAAGAAATAAACAAACAAATACACACACACACACACACACACACACATTAATAATAATCATAATAATAATAAAACAATTCAACATCAGCTTTTATATGCTTTGGCTTGTAGTTTCTAATATGAGCTGAAGCTTCACAAAAGTGTCAAAAAAGCAACATCATCACAATCGGAATTAAGACAGTAAAGCAACTGAAATTAGCTTTAAATTATGTGGTGCTATTTTTTTGTGCAAAAATACATCTGCTAATCGTTTCCTGATCTCTTTAGTTCTGGTGCAATAAATAGTGGGGTTTATTAATGGAGGAATTAGAGAGGCTACAATCAAAACTGCATTTCTGTCTGTTAAATTTAGCACAACTCCTATTCGAGTTAGTAAAATAGAGACCACTTTTGGTGCAAAATAACTAAACAAGACAATGAGGTGACTGGAGCAGGTGCTGATCATTTGCCTTTTGCTTGAGTTGTTGGAGAGTTTAGTCACACTATATGCCAGGACAGCATAGGTACACAGAATAAAGGGAAACTGTCCACAGAGTAGCCACAGACTTATTATTACAGGTATGAAAAAATATGGTTCAGGATCAACACAAGCAGCTCTGATGAGGGAAGGATGATCACAGAACACATATTTAATGACAGGCTGACGACAGTATGGAACACTGTCTACCAATGATGCCATATAACCTGTAACAGCAAAACCAAAAAGCCAGGACAGAAAAATAAGCAAAATTGTTCGTGAATTTGTTACAATGCTGTGGTATCTCAATGGAAGCCTGATTGCAATAAGTCGGTCTATTGCCATTAATGTCAGAGCCATGCATATTGTGATATCACCAAGATGATAGAAGAACATCCTTGAGATACAAGAGTAATATGAAACAGTTTTAATCTCAGCCAGCAGAACTGAGATCATGGTTGTGCTGCAGCTAGAAGAGAACATTATGTCAACAACAGCTAGATTACAGATTAATATGTACATTGGTTTGTGTAATTGTCTGTTTGTCGAGATAATACACAGATTAATGCTGTTCCCAAGCAATATGAGTATATAGGTTATTAAGATGAGGAATCCGAGGAGCTTTTGGTTCTGCAGGTGATCAAATCCAGTGATTATGAAGCTGTGTAAAGTGTAATTTTCATTCACCATTTTCAGTCAGCCACTTCCCAACATACAAATATTTTAAAAAACAGCTAGTACAGAGAAAAAGATGAAGTCAATAAGAGCCTCAATGTACTCAAACACACACAGAAAAACAGCTCCTATGAAGGAAAATGGCAGAAAGATGCAGACAGCATCTGTAACTGCAGGATGATGAAAAGCCTGAAAATTGAAATATAGTTTTATCAGAAATATAAAAAAAGCTTCATGCATTCTCAAAAATAAAAAAAATATATTAAAGAAGATATTATGTAAAATAATTTTTTGTCCTTTTCTTCTTTATATTTAAAATTCCAATCAGAGTACTTTAATAGTTTAGAATAATCTGAGATGTTCCTCTCATCAAAAATATATGACTGAAAACCTGCCTTTTATATTTTTATACTTCAATATATGACAGATACGTCATGGTTTCCTAGCAACTGTGATTGAGTAATCTTTTTTTTTTTTAAACACTTAGGTACACTTGTTAACAAACTTGTAAACAATAAATTCCTAATTAGCTGTTTTTTTAATAGTTAGGTGAGGTAGTTGTTAAGTTTGGATATTGGGTAGGATTAGGGATGTAGAATAAGGTCGTGCAAAATAAGCCATATGTACTTAATCAATAAATGGCTAAAATTCTAGTAATGTGCATGCTATATTGCATGTTACATTTCATAGAAATATGCTTTATGCATATATGTTATCTGTTTTGTGATACATAAATCATTTTACCAAATCATGTTTAAACTAGGCGTACTTAAAAAAAAAAAAAAAAAAAAAAAAAAAATATATATATATATAGCTGAAGCAAACAAACAAACAAAAAAATATTATATGTTATTTAAAGGCAGTCTTTTTATTATAACAGCTTAGCCCATGTACAGGCTACTATCAACATGCAGATAGTATTCACTTACAAGGAACATGAATGTTTTAGTATCCTCATTAGAATTCATCAACTGTAGATGAACTTTGCTTAAATAAATTATTTTATTAGAGAAGTAAAATTTTAAATGATCTCTGCAGGACAGTGACCAAGAAATTATTTTTGTTTTTTGAAATTATAATTTTTTCCATTCCATGTAACCTCTGTGACCTCTGGGTCTGTTTTTTAAGGGTGCATTGCAAGTCACACTCCACTTGTTTTTTTCTCTGTTGCTTCACACTAATGAGCTTTGAGACATCTCTCAGGCTCCATATGAACCTCTCCACAGGTTTACCTGAGCAAACACGGTGCTATTAGCAGGGTAATTGACATGCTACTCATTATCCTTAGGAACAGTTGCCTCATATTTTAGATGATTAGATGATGCAACACTTATTGATTACTACACATTCTCAACATGCACACATTTGAGGGTATGCAGACTTGGAAAACAGACACAGCATATTATGAATAATTAAACTGTTAGCTTAGCAATAAAATATCATCAGCTGATGAGGTAATAACTGTATGCAAAGTGACATTTTACACACTAGCCACATAACACAGTATATAATTTACTACAATAATAATAACAACTGACGGTCTGTGATCTTTTCTAGTTGTGACATGACTTGTGACCAGGTATGGTGACCCATACTAGGAATTTGTGCTCTGCATTTAACCCATCCAGTGTGCACACACACAGCAGTGAGAAGTGATCAACCACACACACCGTGAACACACACCCAACAGTGGGCAGCCATTGCTGCGGCACCTGGGGGAACGTTGCCTTGCTAAAGGGTCTCAACTCAGTCAGGGTATTGAAGGTGGAGAGAGTGCTGGATATTCACTTCCCCCACCTGGGACTCGAACCCACAACCTTTGGGTTACAATTCCAAGTCCCTATACATTAGGCCACGACTGCCCCAATATGAGAGGCTGACGCCCGAACAGGGACTTGAACCCGGGCTTGTAGATAGCCAAGAACCTCTCTATGCTTCCAAAATGGAGTATCTTTTTTAGATACTAAGATTGGTGATACAAGATACAGTAGGCCATTATGAAGCATCAGCACAACCGTTTCTCCTCTTTGTGGATTATTTGATGTATGTAATGTAGCTAATCATACCATCAGTAAAATGATTGGTCAGCTGACAAGTCCAGAGAGGCCTGATATTCATACTGTATCATAACCAGTGGCAAACATAGTTCAGTATGTAACAGGTCAGGGGTGTTTTTACAGGGTGGTGTGCTTATACAGTATAAGCCTGAGCTTTCCAGGGCTCCACTGAGTCACCCTTGATGTGCCACTCTAGGTATATCATACTGTACATTAACTGCATTGTAGCATTCTCTTCACAACTTAATGTATTATATACAAAATTATTTTCAATATTCAGTATTTGTTTTTCAACCATTGCATGCATAATAAAATGTGTTTTTAGAATATAGAATGTCTAATATGGATGGAAGTTTGGGCTTTTTGGTTGGGACTTAACTGAGAGTCTTAACTATAACAGAGTAGTTATGGCCCTTTATTAACACGAACATAAGGATCATTAATCTTTCTCTGACTTCTGCATTTCCTCCAATGCTTAACCCTATAATCTACACATTCATGACAGAAGAGTTCATGATGTCTGTTAAAAGACTTATTAAACAAAGATTCATATTCCCATCTCATAAATAAATCTCTTCTGGTATTTCATTATATTTTTTCTCTGTTTGTTATTCTATGATATTTCCAAAAATAATTTTTAAAATATATTATATTATTCATTTTAAATTCAGTATTGCAGGTTTATTTTTTTTATAAAAAACGCCAGCTTCATTTGCACATACAGTACAGTATTACCTTTGTTCATCTGGTTCCTCTCTGCAATAATGTGTGGTGGAAGTACTAATTCAGGAAGAATCGTACACAATTCTTAAATGATATAACCAATTCATTATCTTTAATGGCATTTCAGTAGATTCTTCAGTTACAATACACCTTCATCACTGAAACAAGAAGAAACTGTAATTTACATACTTTTTTTGTGAGTCACGTGCACAAATGATTTTTTTTTTTTATTTAAGACAATTAGAATAATTTGCTTAGGCCATTTGTACCACAATCAGTGTTTGGCTTGATATATACAGTAGTTCAGTATGGACCAGGTTAGGGAACCAAGGCTGTGTGCCTGAATAAGCCTGAAGAAAAACCTTTCAGGGCCGAACTGAGCTGCTCTTGACAAACAAATAAGACTCTATTCTATTTATTTTTCTAAAACTTTTCATGTTTTCAACGATATACACATTAAAATATTTTGTATGGATCAAATACAGAATTGTATATTATAAGGAGAAAATCACTTTTAATGGCTTATTGTTAAAATCATTAGACAATCATTAGACAATTCCATGCAGAGGCGGTCCTTCTGTTGTAATGTCAAATGTTTACCTTTGCTTAGAAAGTTCGAAGGCTGCAGTGATCAAGGAGAAACTTATGGTATCTGTCGCGGGTTACCCTGAGCTGTATTTTTAAGGTTTTTGCTAAAATTACAGTTTTTACTGTCTTTACTCTCTTTATGACTAGTTTGAAAAAAGTTTTCACATCTTCTCAATCATTAAAAAAATTAATTTGATTGACAGCAGTGGTTCTAGAAGTAACGTTGTTTGGAACAAGGAGGTCTATCATATCCAGAGCCGTTGGAGTTGCAACAATCCCATAGTCTTCCATAGGAACTCAGGAAGGCGGACGTAAAGCATGTCATGGAGTGGCTATCTCTTGGATATCTGGCCAGTAGTTGTGGTTTATGAAACTCCTTATAATTAATGTTTATTTTTAGATAATAGGCAGTTATGATACATTTTTTTGTCTTTTTCGCCTTGTAGGAGGTTGAATTAGCTTCAGTGGAGAATGCCCATTAAAGCAATACAAGAAAGAGTTTCCCTGAACGCAGTTGGTGACCTTACGTTATTTAAATTTTTATTGGGTTAAATTTCATATTTGCTGACTTTTTTTTTACATTCACTGACATGTATACATGAATGTCATAAAATAATACTGGGATGTGGGTATAATTGCACTTTTTAAATTCTGCATTTTAAAAAAACAAAACTTATAAACACTGAGTGTTTGATAATGTCTTAAAGCAAAACAAATAAATAAATAAATAAATAAGTTGTTATGACCGCTATTATGTAGGTAATATTTATTTAAAAGCCATACTGGTATGTAGCCTAGTGGTTAAACCATGGCATTTTATTTTTCTGGCCTCCAAACGCCTCTAATTTGATTCTTTGCACTGGATTTTAACCCTAAGTACTACACTAATTCTAATATAAATAATAAGCATTTTAAAAAAAACAAAAAAAAACATAAAATAATTTTGTCTCTTTATCACTCCCCATAATAAAATAAGATAAAATGTAGCAAGTGTAGTTACAGTATCAATACACAATCAATGCACATGATGTGTTAAAAATCACTAGAAATTGCTGCACATGTTTTGAAGCTGCTGTCTATTCTACAGTGCAGAGTTGTTTGGAATTATTGAGGGCTCTATGTGACCATGTGACCGCACGGTGGGCTCTGATCATACCATACAAGACTACTATCATTTATGCCCTCAAAAAATGCAATACCGCCCCCCAGTGTCTGATTTCTTTCAAATTTCTCACAGACCTTAGGGTTCATTAGTTATCAACAGGCCCATTGAGTTTCGTTCCAATCGGTCTCAGTATACCTTGTGTAATTGATGCTTAAACTTTATCGGCCAATAACAGTCATGTTTTGTTTACAGATATGCAAACGTCCCCATAGACACTTGTGGCATTTGGCATTTGATAGGACAAATTGTTGCCTAGTTATAGCCATTTTTATGCCTTTTCTCTTTTATAGCACCACCAAGTGGCCAATATCCATTTTCTTCCTGTGATCTCAATTTGAATTTTACACAAGTGTTTTGCATTTGGCAAAGATATATTCTGTTCAGAAGTTCTAGGTACTTTACTAAAAGTGGCCCCGGCCCCTTTTTTTTGATCATCATTGATATTCACTCTCCCGAGAATCTTTCTTCACTGGTTTGGTTCAGATCAGCTGAAAAAAACATTGACATTGAGTTGTTTGTTCAAGTTTGTTAATTAATTGAAGAGTGGAACAAGCAGAGTGTTGAGCCAGCTTAACAGGTTGAGGAACCCTATCTTGCATCGATAGACCTTCAGACTGACAGCTAAAGGTCTGGAATACATGGTAGCATTCATGGCCAAGGTCCACCCATGAAGCCATTTGACCAACATGTCAAACGACCAATCACAGTTAGTTTGTTTAGCATCATGTTTTGGGGCGTGGAAATGTTGCCACAATAACAGACCAGTGTAAAACTGTAAAACTCTGACGTATTCTATTCAGCGAACTTTAAATATTTAACATACTACTGAAAATACAGTGCTTAGTTGATCCTGATAAGCACTCATTGTCACAGTTTGGTGTCATGGCAACTTTTTTACCAGGTGGAACATTAAAAAAAGCAACACACCCACACACACATCTCCTGGAAATCCTTTTTAATTCCAACATTCTGATGACGACTTTGAAACTCCTGAAGTGTTTCCACTTTTGTGCATATGCATCAGATGTCTGAGGCTGAGATTAAGGAATATGCATCATTCTTTTGGTCAGTAGAAAAATGTCTTAAAATCTCTTTAATATCCTAAGCATTTATTACAGTCTGTAAACTACACCTGTGTTCTTTAGATACAGTATGAAGCCACACACTTTAGATATGCAACTCCACTAATCCTAACATTCTTATAGCATATTTTGAGCGTTAAGGGCTTCTTTCACAATTGCGTAAAATCCCTGTAGATTAGTTAGCCAGATCTGTACAGTGATTGGTCAACTGACAAGTCTGAAGAGGCCTGCCGTTCATATCTGAAGGATATATAGTTCAGTATGCATCAGGTCTGGTGAAGTCTTTTTACAGTGCTGTTACTGAGCAAGACTTCCTATAGTCATATCTTTCTTTCTGTGAGTACACCTTGTCTACTGTATTTGCAGCATGTATTGTACAAAATCTTGCATATTGTACACAAAATATTTGTTTGATAGGGCAATGAATGCTTTTAAGATGCATGTTAAATTATAAATGTGCTTTTAGAGCTTGAAATGGCTAATATGTTCATATGTTATGTAAATCTGAGTAAATCTTACTACATCCTTTTTTTTCCCAGACAGGATAAATACAGGTATAAGTGAGTGAACTCGCCATGAATCTTGATTTCACTGAAAACAGAAATATTTCTATCCCATCTTACTTCTATATCAGTGGTTTTTCTGGTATACCTCACATAAGACACTATTATATATTCTTGTTTTTTGTCTATATTATTTCTTTGCTTGGGAACTCCTGCCTCATGCTTGTTATTATTATAGACCGAAATCTTCACACTCCTAAATATATTGCTGTCTTTAATTTATCACTGACAGACATTTGTGAAAGTACCGCTGTGATCCCTCAACTACTGGATACTCTTTTGTTTGGGAATCAGTTGATCCCGTATGGATTGTGCTTGTGTAATATGTTTTCTGTCTTTGTATCTATTTCAACACAGTCCTTAACTCTTGCTGTTCTGTCTTTTGACAGATTAGTAGCAATTTGTTTACCACTCAGATATCACATGATTGTGACCCACAAATCAATGCTTGTTATAATTGGTGTCATGTGGGCAGCGGTACTTGTTATGTTAATCGCCGCTACGGTTTTCATCAGCAGGCTTTCTTTCTGCAGAGTTATTGTCATTATAAATAGTTTCTACTGTGATCATGGGCCTATATATCGTTCTGCCTGTAGCAGCAATTTCCCAAGTTATGTGATAGGCGGTTTATACCCGGTATTAATTCTCGGCTTTCCAGTAGCTTTTGTAATCTTTTCATATACATGCATAGCCGTGACACTGTTCAGGATCACAACTCCACAAGACCGTCAGAGAGCAACAAAGACATGTACTGCTCATCTAATATTAGTGGCCATATTTTATGTGCCTATAACTTTTACATATGCTCTTAATTCCATTATAGACACGAACACAAGGATCATTAATCTCTCTCTGACCTCTGCACTTCCTCCAATGCTTAACCCTATAATCTACACATTCAAGACAGAGGAGTTCATAATCTCTTTAAAAAGGCTTTTAAAACGGAGAATCATATTCCCATCTCCAAAATAAACCCTCTGCCCCCAGTTTTAAAAACATTGTCAGACACGGTTGTCATTTGTATTGTTTTATCATTGTTGTTGAATAGTTTATGCTTCAATGTTCTGCATTTCTAAATATAATTAGAACAGTTATCATGACTTCATAAAACCACAACAAATGCTAAAGCCACTACTGTGATTTATTAAAAGAAATAAAAACAACACATAATTACCATTGTTGTTAAAATAATAAAGCAAAGAGCGGGGAAAATAACACCATTTTTGTCATGAGCCGGGCCTGATATTTGTTTTTTTTCCTATGTGTTCATTTGTGTCCTCTTTTCTGATCTCACCTGCTGCCGACCGCGGCACCTGTCTCCGTTTCTGCGCTGATTGGCATCTCTACATCTCCCTGTCTGTACTTGCTCTCTTTGTCAGATTATTATGTTGCATCCTGCAGCTAACGTGTTGTCCTGTCCTGTCCCGTCTTGTTCAGTCGAGTGTTTTTTGTGAGAATTATCTCTCCTCTAAAGAATATTTTTGTGCAGAAGCCTTCGGTATCCTGTCAAAGGAAATATTCCTATCAGCTGCTTCTACCTTGCTGACTCCTGTTTCAAGAGTGGGGAACAGTGTGTGCTCACAGGTTTCTGTCTGCCCTGGATTACACCTGCTCTAAAATTACGGACTGAGTTCTTGAAGGAGCGTGGCAGCTCGCTGTCGGAGACTGCCGGACTTTTCGTTCTTTTCTTTTCTTTTGTTTTTATTAAGAGACATTCCCTGTTTGCGCTGCGCACAGTGAGTGGCAGCTTATTTTTAGCTCTGCTCTGCTTTTTATTTTTTGGAAGAGATCTGTTTCCATTTTTTTGCTGTGCACAGAGAGTGGCAGCTCATTTGTTATCTTTAAAAAGAGAAGAACAATTAAATATTTTGCATTTTGCCTCGCATCCTGTCTCCAGTCGTTCATACACACTTCCTGACAATATTATCATTCTTTTATTACTTAAAATGCATCCCTGCTCTTTTCCATCTGACCTCTATAGGGAAGTAATAAAAAGAGCACTTTGGACGACTACCCATAAATAAATAAACAAGAGAGTTTTGTAAGCATTGTAATTCAATGTTTACCTTTGTTCAACTTTAGCCATAGCTATTATATTGATTTATTTATTTACTTTTAATCAGTGCTTATAAATAATTTTAAGTAAATTCATATATAGATGAAAAGGAATTGACAAGTAAATTAATAATGGCTTACAGTGATTTGTAAAATAAATTTGTGAAAAGAAACCACATACAGCCTAAAAGTAATAGTTGTACACAAAATAATGAAAAAAAATATATAGCAGGTAAAATAAGTATTGAACGCATCACAGTTTTTCTCAGTAAATATATTTCTATGGATATAGCAATCCATACTTATAAAGAAAGCAAAACACATAAGTTCAGAGGTTAGGTTCAGTGTAATTAAGTGGAATAACACAAGGAAAACGTATTGAACACATGAAGAAATGGAGGTGCAAAAAGGCATGGAAAGCCAGGAGAACATCTTATAACTATTAGAAAGCAATCTTTCCCTTAGTCAGTGTAAATTACCTTTAAAGTCTATCCAAATCTGCTTTTAAAAAAACAGCAGTAAAGGATAATATTTATGTTTCTTAAAAAAAATTTTTTTGTCATTACGAGCGACAAATGTAGGCTTCAGTTTCTCCTCTCTATGGATTAGTGCCAGTTCTGTGCTGTGATTGCTCAGCTGAAAAGTCTATTGAGGCCTGGAGTTTGTAGTGATCAATCAACTGAGGGATATAGTTCAATATATAACCGGTCAGGGAAAGTCTTTTTTACAGCGTTGTCTGTGTTATTCACCAGACCCACTCTTCACCTTTCTGTGAGTATGAGTATATAAAGATGCATAATAGTATTAATGATTATTGCTTTACATTACAACATTGTCTGCTTATGTAAATGTATCTTTCTTGTCTTGTGAAATTGGTTGGCATTTCAAGCGATTTCTTACCAGAATAAGTAAACACACTTAATTTCTTCCCAGACAGGATGAATAGAGGATAAGGGCTTGAACTAACCATGAATCTTGATTGGACTGAAAACAGGAATATTTCTATCCCATCTTACTTCTACATCACTGGTTTATCTGGTATACCTCACATGAGATACTATTACATTTTTCTGTTTTTTGTCTATTTTATCTCTTTGCTTGGAAACTCCTGCCTCATGTTTGTTATTGTTATGGACCGAAATCTTCACACTCCTAAATATATATCTGTCTTTAATTTATCACTGACAGACATTTGTGAAAGTACTGCTGTGATCCCTCAGCTACTAGATACGTTTTTATTTGAAAATCAGTTGATACCTTATGGATTGTGCATGTCGAATATGTTCTCCAATATGTTGTTTTTCACAGTGCAATCACTAACTCTTGCTGTTCTCTCATATGACAGATTAGTTGCTATTTCATTACCATTAAGGTATCATATGATTGTGACCCACAGATCAATGCTATTTATGAATGGTGTTTCATGGACGCTAGCAATGTTGCTAACAATGATCGGAGCGATTTTTATGAGCAGACTTTCTTTCTGCAAAGTTATTGTAACTGTTAACAGTTTCTACTGTGATCATGGGCCAATATATCGTTCGGCTTGCAATAATAATTTCCCAAGCTCTGTGATAGCTGGTTTGTTCCCAGCAATCATCCTTGGGTTTCCAGTAGGTTTTATTATCTTTTCATATACATGCATCGCTGTGACATTGTTCAGAATCACAACTCCACAAGACCGTCAGAGAGCAACAAAGACATGTACTGCTCATCTAATATTAGTGGCTATATTTTACATACCCATCACTTTCACATATGCTCTTTCTTCATTTATAAATGCTAACACAAGGATTTTTAACCTCTCCCTGACCACTGTGCTTCCTCCAATGCTTAACCCTATAATCTATACATTCATGACAGAGGAGTTCATGGTGTCAGTAAAAAGACTTATTAAAAGACGAATCACATTTCTGTCTTGATTTTTCTGAGTTGTTTTGTTTCTATATTTTCATGATAAGTAATGTTTTAATTATCTGTCATGAAGTGCGAACAGAAGTTAAAACTAAATGCAGTTTAAGGGAGTCTTTTGCTTTATTATACTTTACAATGTTAACATCCCAGGTGTGTAATTATTAGTTAGTCTTATTAAAGTGGGTTTTGATTTTCAATTATGTGGGTAGTTCTTGTTGCAAAACATATATGGATGAAGACTCTAGAGAAGATTCAATATGCAGCACTCCTAGTGCTATTTTCCTTCATGGAAATTAGAATTGTAATTTCACAGTTGTTCTATTAAAAATCTTGTTGTTATTAATATTATTAAAAATGTAAAGGTTAAATGTTATAGTTTAATCAAATTAAAATAATATTGTTATAATATTATTATTATTATTATTATTATACTTTACAGTGTATTATTATTATTATTATTATTTTATTTTAGCTGCTGAATAAAACATTTATGTAGTTATATAATATGGACTGATAATGAACAATTATCCAAAACATACCGCTAAAGCAACCCAGAAATCTTGAAGGTACAACAATATAATAATCTTTTGATTTCAACCCGACTGAGCATGAATTTCACTTGCTGAAGACAAAACTAAAGGCAGAAAGACCCACAAACAAACAACAACAGAAGTCAGCTGCATTAAATTCTTGGCAAAGCATGACAGAGGATGAAGCCCAACCTCTGGCACTGTCCATGAGTTCTAGACTTAAGGCAGTCATTGCCTGCAAGGGATTCTCAGCAAAATATTAAAAAGGAACATTTAATTTATATTTCTTTTTAATTCTATTTTTGTGGCATACATTGTTGAAATTATGAAAATTGTGTTAGGTCAAAATATATATGGACCTAACTGTACTGGACCTAACACTCTGTCTAGTGTTCAGCGTCCGTCGATGAAGTTACATGTTTGCTTGTGTGATTGTCTGCATTGGTCACGCATGTTCGTCAGCCCGCCCTGTATCCTTGTTTGTTAATAAATGTTGGTTCATGAGAACTCCTGCCTCCGAGCCTCTCTGTGTCGGTTGAGAAGCGACACCGCAACGTCACTGCAGCGAATCGTGATAGATCGACAGACCAAGCTTGAGATGGCATTCACATCTGCGGACTTTGTTCCGCATTCACGGCCCCATGTGCCGTCACAGACAGCTGTTACCTCCAAGAAGCCAGGAGGCTTTATCACGAGGAGCCGTGTTTTAAGACAGTTCCGGTTTCACGCCCAGGAGTGCCGTTATTGAGTTTCAGCCCCGTGTCTAGTCCCGAGTGGTCCCCAGACCATCCTTCCCCAGAACCATCTGATGACCCATGGTCAGTACAGGCGGGAGACCCTCCCAAGAGTTTTTTTCGGGAGGGGTAAAAGTACCTGGGTCATGATGATGAGGGGTGAGATGGGGATCAATCTACTGTGGCCCGATCCGTCAGAGCCTGCTGAGGATTCTGATCTGCCGTGGCCTGATCCACCAGAAGCTGTGGGAGATCGTGATATGCTGTGGCCTGTCAATGATCCTGATCTGCCGTGGCCTGCCGATCATCCTGATCCGCCGTGGTCCACCGAAGGACCTGATCCACCATGGCCTGCCCAGGGTCCTGATCCGCCCAGGGTCATTGGGTACTGTATGTTGTCCGGGAGGCCCCCTGAGGCTCTGTCACACCATCATTTGTCTGTGTTTATGTTGATCTGTTCCACGTGCTTTTGTTTTCATTCTGTTCCCCCATGTGCTCTCATCATTCGTAACCCCGCCCTGCTTATTAGTGTTTAATCCTCTGCCAGACATGTCCACCAGGTGTCTTGTGTTTTGTCTTTGATCAGTCTTTGTATTTTAATCACGCTCTGTCTAGTGTTCAGCGTCCATCGATGAAGTTACATGTTTGCTTGTGTGATTGTCTTGCATTGGTCACGCATGTTGATCAGCCCGCCATGTATCCTTGTTTGTTAGTAAATGCTTGTTCATGAGAACTCCTGCCTTTGAGCGTCTCTGTGTCCGCTGAGAAGTGAGACCGCGACGTCACTGCACTGAATCGTGATACAGTCACTAAAATGTTATGTTATATTACTGACACTTGGGGCGCTCTGTACTAAACACTGCAACCAACTGAACTGTGTTACTGGTTTTGCTGTGCAAATGCAGACAGGCTGTCATATGCCAGGAAGCAGATGCACTCAAACCATGTCATGCCAATGCCCTGAGAAAGTGACCTATACCCTCTATCTAAGGGAATTGTCCTCACCATGGGTATACCCACACGGAAAAAACTATATAAACATATGTTTTGATATAGGTTTTTAATATATGTGACAAAAATAAAAATTGGCCGTTTTCCTATATTATATGTACATATATGCACATATATGCGTACATATATACGTGTATACATGTACCTATATAGGTTGACCTACATGTTCACCTACATGTTTACCTATAGGTTGACCTATATGTTCACCTATATATTAGTAAAATGATTAAAATATATAAAAATTATTTTTAACCCATCCAAGTGCA
>JAUCMS010000002.1:12403764-12416196 GCA_032357445.1 Enteromius radiatus | reverse complement strand
GGCACCTGTAAACAGGTATTCCAGCCACGGAGGATTGGACAATTCCTCTGTATTTCTTAGTTTTGCCTCAGAAACAGATTTTTGTCATGAGGTAGGTTAAACATATCATGGACTTACCTAGTGGGAAGTACTACATAGGAAAAGGCCCCTGAAAGATTTGCCTTATACAACAATAGGAAGATTAGACCCTTCTTTTCAGAGCAGGCCAAGCTGTTCTTCTCTCCTGACTGAAGTTCTGTAATGCTCTCTTGGCTGGCCTTCCCGCATGTACTATCAAGCCTCTGCAACTGATCCAGAAAGCAGCATTGAGAGTGGTCTTTAATGAGCCTTAAAAACTCCAGGACACATCTCTCCTCAACATTTTGTAGCAGCTGCCCAAACTTGCTAGTTCAGAACTTTGGGCCCCCCGTCCTGGCCCTAGGTCTCAGGACATTGCTAGAGTCTGCTGGGCCAAAGTCTAGGCATGATTTGCTAACAGGCCCTCTTGATGGAGAGCGCAGTCAGGAGGGCCATCTTTATCCATCTTCACCTCTGAGAACCTAATAATAAAAATAAAAATGTAGGTTGTACAAAAATCTATTTTTAATTTTTATATGTCTTTTCAAAATGCTAAATCCCTTTAATATCTTACCATCAACACAGTTGGAAAAATAAAATCATTTTTTAACCGACAAATGTAACATCCCTGTGAATAATGTCATGATGTTGACTTCAATGTCTTGATCAGAATGAATAAAGCACAGATATGCTGTTCTGAAAGGCTGTTGGCAGCAGGATATTTTGACTGCCCACTCCTGTTCTAATAAAACCAGAGTTACCGACTACTACCGTGTTTTAATGAGTTTCTGAATTTAGTTGTCTATATCAATGTATAACTTTATAAACCTACTGTAACAGTTTTCATAGGTGCATATATTACATATTTACACCTGCCCCTTCATCTTCAAGTCTATAGGGAGTCCCAAGATAAAGAGAATGATCTAATATAAATATGCCTGATGACTGGTAGAATAATGTCATTCTGGCAGCTTTGGAGAAGGTAGAGTATAAACCATATGTGTACTTTGTTTTCTGCTAATGTTTTTACTGAAATAACAATTTTATTATTAGTTTCATACTAATGTTAATATATATATAATATTCTGTTATTTTCTGTGTTTTATAACTGTTTTTTCACAGCAAGACAAGAGGTATCATGAGCACTATTCAGTTAGACTCTTCTGCAAATGTGACCTTGATTCGTCCTGCAACATTCTTCATCAGTGACTTTTCTAATATCCCACATGCAAAGTACTATTATGTATTCCTGTCTTTAGTGTATGTTGTGACTGTTTTAGGGAATTCATTTATCATGTGTATTATATATTTGGCCCGCAGACTCCACACAGCCAAATACATTGCTGTTTTTCATCTGGCATTTTCTGATTTGTGTGGAAGCTCAGCTTTGATTCCAAAAGTCATAGACATGTTTTTATTTGAGCACCAGGACATTTCTTATGACGCATGCATGGCTAATATGTTTTTTGTTTATCATTTCATGAATCTGCAGTCTTTAACACTCTTTGCTTTGGCTTATGACAGACTGGTTGCTATTTGTTTTCCTCTACGCTATCATGCTATTGTAACCAAACCAGCCATGTTTCTGATCATAGGGTTTATGTGGATTTTGTCTATGACATTTTTTTCTATACTTGCAGGTTTGGTGAATAGGCTCTCTTTTTGTAGGTCTAATGTTCTTAATAGTTACTTTTGTGACTATGCCCAAATCTGTAAACTAGCTTGTAATGATATTTCTATAAATGTTTTGATAGCTAACATTTCCTATGGTCTCCTGATTTGCACACCACTCATGCTGATCATCATCACATATTTCTGCATTTCTTTGGCTCTGCTTAAGATTGCTCATGGTGCTGACCGGATCAAAGCCATAAAAACCTGCACTTCACATCTCATATTGGTTGCAATTTTTTATCTCCCAGTTTTAAGCAATATCATTGCATCTGCAACAACACCTTTGCATCTAAACACTCAGATAATTAACAATTCTCTTACACAGGCAATACCTCCTATGCTGAATCCCATCATATACACTCTAAAGACTGAGGAGGTCATGCAATCCATAAAAGACCTGTACAAACGCAGCAGAGTGAATACAACTAGAGAAAGGAAGATGAAATGCAGCAGATAATTTAAAATAATTTAATCGTATGTGTTCTGATCAATGTGTGAAGGAAAAACAACAAAAGGTATATTTTGTTTATAACACAATAATGCTGTTAGTTGGCTTTCATTGCCTGCCTGAATGAAACTCTTACATGTTTACTACAGACAGATCATTTAATCAGCTGTGACCATTCAGTAAATAGGATTTATTTTGTGTGTGAATTTGTGATGTATCTGACCAAATATATTTAAAATCTCTGGGCGTAAACCTAGAAATGCTAATTTGGGATTTAGTTCTGCTTTGAGACTGCTTATTATTAAAATGTACAAATAATTTCAGTTAAGAGTCTTAATAATAAAGCTTTTAAACAATGGACAACTTCATTCAGTGATTTTAATCAAAGTCAATTCAAAGAACAAATATATTTCTTTGCTCTCAATACAGTATAACATTGTTGTTTTTTTTTTAAATGCATCGGCATCATGTTTTTTATACATATGAACAGACATGTTCACTCTCCTGAATATATATATATTTAGTGTAAACTCTTATATGAATCTTTAGTTGTCTTTTGCTCTGCTGATTGTGAACTTCACAGTTTGTAAATTAAATACTTCAAGGGATTGCCGTTTTTTCTTGAGACCCCAGACCATGTGATGACATATTATTGTCATCACATGATGGTCACATCTAAATAATTATTTAAATTATGTTCATATGTAATTTATATATAATTCTGAGTTCTGAGTTTTTGCACTCTTTTTTTTACTACTATGAGTTTACATCCTGACCTTTAACCTAAAAACGTCTCAACAAAACATATTACAAGCAGTTAAAGAATTTTGGAGCCCTATGATATCCTTTATGGGCAGAACTGAATGAAAGTCACTACCTGGTCTCATGGCATGAACGTACATGGGTGCACTTTTTAGCAAGTTGTGAAATACGTACCAACAAGTACATATCACTGCAGTTTCATTTCAAAAGAAATTAACAGACAGGCAATAAAACTCAGGCACCAATTATTCCTTTTCACACAAATGTAGCCTATAGAACTTTGCTTAATAATGTGTAATTTTGAACAATTACTTTAATAATATCACGTTATGATTTCAAAACAATATTAATATGTTGGTATATTTGAAAACTGATGCTTTTGAATGTTAGCATCACACATATCTGGCTTTATATCCCTGGGTTTTCTTAGACAGAAGGCTTGTTTGGGAGCTCACAGAGTACAGAGATGTACTTGAGAGATGGGGAGCTCCTATGGTTCAACAAGTTCAAATCTGCATAAAAGGAAGTTTAAATGGCACAGTTGCAATAGCAAATGTGTATTTATATCAGTTTTGCATAATACAATGTATAAAGGCTTGCTAAAGCTTGTGGTTTGTGGAAACTAGTGATAATATTAGAGCAATGCTCATAAACCAACTCATCAAAATTACTGTAGTTTCTGAGATTTATTATCACAATTAGATAAATTTTCTATTCTATAATTGCATGGTCCAGAGATGTTGCTATGTTTATGCATGCTCCTGCTTCTTCAAATCTATAGGGAGAAGGGTTGATCCATGAACTAAAGTCTCAAGCTCATGATCTAGTATAAATATGTCTGATGATTGGTACAGTAGCATAATGTTATTGTGGCAGATTTTGAAAAGGTATAAACCCTTTCTCTGTTTTTATCTAATGATTTTGCAGCAATTACTGTAAAATATTATTGGTTTATTATTATTGGTTTTGTTGTAAAGAACATCTAAAACCTTTTATTTATTAATCTTTGTGACTGGAAATGAAATAATTTAGGACTATTCTGTTATGTGTATTTTAGTTCTGCATCACAGGTGAAAGAGACAAGAGGTATCATGAGCTCCATGCAGGTAGACTCCTCTGCAAATGCAACCTTTGTTCGTCCTGCAACGTTTTTTGTCAGTGACTTTTCTAATATCCCTCATGCAAAATATTACTATGTGTTCTTGTCTTTAGTGTATGTTGTGACTGTTTTAGGGAATTCATTTATCATGTGTATTATATATTTGGCCCGGAGACTCCACACAGCCAAATACATTGCTGTTTTTCATCTGTCCCTTTCTGATTTGTGTGGAAGCTCAGCTTTGATTCCAAAAATCATTGACATGTTTTTATTTGATCACCAAGACATTTCTTATGAAGCGTGTTTAACAAATATGTTTTTTGTATATCATTTCATGAATCTGCAGTCTTTGACACTGCTTGTCTTGGCTTATGACAGACTGGTTGCTATTTGTTTTCCTCTGCAGTATCATGCCATTGTAACCAAACCAGCCATGTTTCTGATCCTAGCTGTGATATGGATTGTGTCTGTGACATTTTTTTCTGTGCTTGTAGGTTTGGTGAATAGAATTTCTTTTTGTAGGTCTAATGTACTAAATAGTTATTTTTGTGATTATGTCCCAATCTGTGGACTAGCTTGTAATGATATTTCCATAAATATTTTGATGGGTAAAATTTCCTATGCTCTGCTGATTTGCACACCACTCATACTGATCATTATTTCATATTTGTGCATTTCTTTGGCTCTGCTTAAGATTGCTCATGGTGCTGACCGGATCAAGGCCATTAGAACCTGCACTTCACATCTCATATTGGTGGCAATTTTTTATCTCCCAATTTTTTGCAATGTCATTGCTTCTGTAACAACACCTTTGCATCCAAATACCCAGATAATTAACAATTCCCTGGCACAGACGTTACCACCTATGCTGAATCCCATCATATACACTCTAAAGACTGAGGAGGTCATGCAATCCATAAAAGACCTGTACAAACGCAGCAGGGTGAACACTAGAGAGAGAAAAATTAAATGCAGTAGGATAAAGTGAAAATAATTACAGGTTTTATCTCACGTCTTCTGATCAGTGTGTTATTGGTGTTGACATTTATTACCTACTTGAAAGAAATTCTTTGACCACAGATATTTGATTATAGTTGTTTCTTTAGCTGTCATCATTCAGCAAATATCTAATTAAACAGACTAATTTTGTACCGTATGTAGATGCTGTAACAGCAAAGGTGTTATAAATACACAAAATATGTTGAAAAACTTAAATATAGTACTGAAACAGTGTACTATATATTTAAGTCAAGAGCCAAAAAAATAAAGTTTTTCAAAGCTTTTACATGTTCTGTCAATATAACAAATGTTTTAAAATGTTTCTGCATCTTTACTGTTATCCTAATCAACAGACATCTTGAATGAAGCATTAGCTGGCTTTAGTTTGCTTTCTGCTGATTCTCAGAAAGTTTGTGAATTCTATAATGACTTTCCAGGCTGTCAGTTTTTTCTTAGCACCCCAAATCATGTAATGCAGGGATATGCTTCTGTGAGTGAATGCTATACAAACCCATAGAGTAGTCAACACAAGACAGCAAGACATTGTTTTATTACTGCACTAAAAATGATTTGTAAATACTCTACTATGAATTCCATTATAAACTACTGGTCTGTGTGATGGCAGTAATCACATGGTTTTATATGGGTTAGAATGAGCCCAAATCATAGTGTTGTTTGCAAAACAAGTTTCGGGAGGAGCGCATACGAATTAATCGTGACTGGCACCGCATTACCTAATCAATTTCCTCATTCCGTCCATCCAATCAGATCTTCCTTGCCCACTATAAATAAACCCATTTCTTTCCCTTCCGCATCTTGCTTTTTGTGCACAAGCAATCTCTAACTGCTCAAAACCAAGGATGTCCCAATCCATCTTGTCTGATTACCTCCACGAGGACCCAGTTCCTCTCCCCGTTGCAGCCAGCCAACAGGCAGCCGCCCTGCCTGAGCTCCTCAATAGCCCGCAGCGGCTACCAGAGCCCGCAGGCCAACGTTGCCTCCCAGCTCTCCTGCGAGACGCCCCCGCTTTCGCTCACCACCACCCGCCAGACCACCTCATCCTTCACCAGCCTCATCTTACCCCTCCGCCAGATCCTCCACCGGAAAATGGACCATCTTGACACTTCGCCATACTCTTGCAACCGCCAACATTCCTTTTCCAAAAAAGGCTAATAAAACGGACCTCCTCAACTTGCTGAACACTCACATCCTGGACGCCATTCCACCTTCATCCACGCCAGCTGCCAAAACAAAGAAAACCTAGAAAACAGCTACTCACCCCAGCTTCTCCACCAACCCTCCGCAGGTCAGGATGATCCTGACCCTCTGCCAGCCTCGGCCACGCTCCTGATGCTCCCAACTCTTCCCCGCCATCCAGCAACCAGCCACGGTCATCCTCCAGTCAGCCAGGCCCCTCAGTCATCCAACCAGCAGGACCACAGCACAAAGCCTCCCAGGACTTTTCATTTAACTTTTCATTTAACTCCTTCCAGCTCTCACCCTCCTTCAAACCAAGCCACAAACACCTGCCACCTTTCTAATTATGCCCTTTATTTCCCTACAGACTTTCAACAACCAGACCCTCCCACATGGACTATTCATTCCCAACCCAGGCCCCCCCTTCCTTTCCTACATTTTCTTCTTCCCTCCCGCCCTCGCTTCCAACCCTCCTTCTATTCCCACTCCCTCCTCCTGTTCCCGCTTTACCCTTTCAACAGCAAACCCCCTCCCAGCTCCAACCAACAGTCTGGCCATGGAACCGACGGGTGGAATTCCCTCTCTCTTCCAGCAGCCCATCCCTTGTCCCTCTGTCCCTCCCCGTCCCAACATCTGTCTCAATTTCAATGACAACAAATGCCTCCGTTCATCTTGCAAATTCCTCCATATCCGAGTTTCCAGCATTCCCACCCATTCTTATATCTGCTCTAACCTCCATTCCACCATTACCAATCAAGATTCTGTGGATCTTCTAATCGAAAAAGAGTTAGAAGCCACATTTATAATCAGCCCCTTCCCCGCCCTCCCTTCAGCACCTTCCGGATCAGCCCGATCGGCACTGCAACCTGGAAGTACTCAGGCAAAAAAATGCCTCATCATCGATCTCTCCTCCCCGCATAACTCACCCATCCCCAGCATCAATAGCTTGATTCCCTTAGAAGAATTCTCCCTACTCTATCACAACGTCGACCAAGCCATCGAAATCATTAAAAATGTTGGCCGAGGTGGATGGCAAAAGTGGATATAACATCCGCATTTAAAGTTATGCCCATCCACCCTGACTCTCCGGCAACTTTTTGGCATTCAATAGCTGACAAGCTCTCCAAAGCGATTTGTTGGATTCTGTCTAACAATTATCAGATCCACCACCTCATCCACCTCCTGGATGACTTCCTTGTCATGTATATTCCCTTACACCATTCCCTCAGACCTTTGTTCGAAACCTCCCTGAATTCTATGCTCCAAGCCATCGCACCAAGAACCCTTCAGTCCTATCTCACTGCATAGAAATCATTCAAAGCTTTCCACCTAAGTAATAACCTCAATTTCCCAGATTTTTTCGTCCTAGCCATCACATCATTCATCTCATACCTAAATTCCCTCAAATTCCTCCAAGCCATCTCTATTAAAGGCTACCTAAGCGGAATACAATTTCTTCATAAATTGTTATACAGTTCTTTTTCCCCTGCTATCACTAACACCCAAACAAACCTACTAATCAAGGGTATCCAGAGAGAAAACCCTTTCTGCCCCGACCCAAGACTGCCCATCACCCTGGAAATCCTAACCCACTGTATTTCCACCCTCTGCAGAGGT
This sequence comes from Enteromius radiatus, assembly GCA_032357445.1. Lineage (NCBI taxonomy): Eukaryota > Metazoa > Chordata > Actinopteri > Cypriniformes > Cyprinidae > Enteromius > Enteromius radiatus. The sequence continues at coordinate 12,408,343 of JAUCMS010000002.1, read as the reverse complement.
TATAGCATCCCCCTAGTCACCCGAACCCTGGACGCTATGTTTTCCCTAGCATTCTTCGGCTTCCTAAGATGCTCTGAATTTACAATTAATTCCCCCTTTAACCCAGCCCAGCTATCCACCCCACTATCTCTGACCTCTCAGTTTACAATGGCGAAACCATGACCTTCTTCATTAAACAAAGCAAGACAGACCAACTAAAGAGAGGCCACAACATCTGCATCTTCAAGTTACAGTCCCCTACCCAGCCCTACCAAACATTAAAAGATTTCTTAGCTTTCAGAAGCTCATTCGCCTCTTCTCCCACAGAACCGCTATTTACGGACGAATTTAATCAACCAAGGTTTTGGTTCCAAAAACACCTCAAAGCTGTTCTATCCAGTTCAGGAGTCTAGCCACTTCCGCAGAGGCACCACAGCCCACAGCTATCCTACCTTTGCAGAGGTTCCTTTCTCCTGCCGCAAGATAAGCTTATACACCTGTCTCCGCAGAGACAGCCCACCCTACCTCCTGAGAGGTATTTTCTAATCTATCCCACCTTCGCAGAGGTTGCCCTCCTCCACAGAGGTCGCTTCTGTTACATCCTCCTTAGATGAACGTGTACGGCATTACACAATAAAGACTACTACGAAACAACATATGAAATGCAATACACAACAGCTTCCTAACCATCTCCACCGCAGAAGTCCTTATTCCTGCCAAGGCCTACCCAACCTCCACCGATGCTTCCCATCCCAGTGACCAGATCAGCCCTCCCAAAGAGCGCGTGGACCAACTTACCCCTTTACTCGTCCAGAATCCTTCTTCTGAATTTGCTGTGATTTTGCCAAATAAAACATGATCTTGGATCAACATCTTTTATTAACCACATAATGCATGGGTTTCAGACATTTTAATTCACATAAGCACTAGTGAAACAATACATTTAGAGCTTGTAAAATACACAAAGATGTCTATGTCACGATGGAAACTTATGACTTTAACTTCACTACATTTGAAACACAAATATCATACTTTTCACTCGAATACATTTCTACCAAGGTCCTCAAAGTAGAAAGTTATTTCTACTGTATGTTGCATTAAAGACAGTGGGTGATTTTTTTTTTTCTTCTCTAAATGTGATTGGTGTTTTTTTTACAGGTGATAGACAGCCTATCAGTGACCTGTAAGAGACAGTATCATTGTTTTCAAAACAATTTTTTTGGCCTACAAGTTAAAGCAGTGTTGCTGGTAGTTATATAGCTATAGTTCTAATAGTATAGTTAAGTTTATGAACAAGTTCTATACTATACTTCTATACTTTCACTCAAGTACAAATTTATTGTCATGCGAGACAACATATTGTCTGCGTAAAGAATTTAAAGCTTACATGTTCCATTCTATAACTGCAGGATCCAGAGATTTTGTTATGTATTCATGTGCATGTCCCGCTTCTTCAAATCTATGGGGAGAAGGGTTGATCCATGAACTAAAGGTCCAAGCTCATAGTTTAATATAAATATGTCTGGTGGTTGGTAGCATAATGTCATTCTGGCAGCTTTGAAGAAGGTAAAATATAAAGCATGCATTTCATGAATTTTTGTTTATTGACTTTTGTTATTGGAATTGAAATGAATATAGGAATATTCTGTTATTTTGTGTGCTTGTATAACAGTTCTGCATCACAGGTGAAACAAAAGCCAGACAAGAAATATCATGAGCTCCATGCATGTAGACTCCTCTGCAAATATGACCTTTGTTCGTCCTGCTACATTTTTTGTCAGTGACTTTTCTAACATACCTCATGCAAAATACTACTATGTGTTCTTGTCTTTAGTGTATGTTGTGACTGTTTTAGCTAATTCATTTATCATGTGTATTATATATTTGGCCCGCAAACTCCACACAGCCAAATACATTGCTGTTTTTCATCTGTCCCTTTCTGATCTGTGTGGAAGCTCAGCTTTGATTCCAAAAATCATTGACATGTTTTTATTTGATCACCAAGACATTTCTTATGAAGCGTGTTTAACAAATATGTTTTTTGTGTATCATTTCATGAATCTGCAGTCTTTGACACTGCTTGTCTTGGCTTATGACAGACTGGTTGCTATTTGTTTTCCTCTGCAGTATCATGCCATTGTAACCAAACCAGCCATGTTTCTGATCATAGGATTTATGTGGATTGTGTCTGTGACATTTTTTTCTGTGCTTGTAGGTTTGGTGAATAGAATGTCTTTTTGTAGGTCTAATGTACTAAATAGTTATTTTTGTGATTATGCCCCAATCTGTAAATTAGCTTGTAATGATATTTCCATAAATATTATGATGGGTAAAATTTCCTATGGTCTCCTGATTTGCACACCATTAATAGTGATAATTATCACATATCTCTGCATTTCTTTGGCTCTGCTTAAAATTGCTCATGGTGCTGACCGGATCAAAGCCATAAAAACCTGCACTTCACATCTCATATTAGTGGCAATTTTTTATCTCCCAGTTTTATGTAATGTCATTGCTTCTGTAACAACACCTTTGCATCCAAATGCCCAGATAATTAACAATTCCCTGGCACAGACGTTACCTCCTATGCTGAATCCCATCATATACACTCTAAAGACTGAGGAGGTCATGCAATCCATAAAAGACCTGTACAAATGCAGCAGGGTGAACACAACAAGAGAAATGAAATGTAGCATAAAGTGAAAATAATTACAGGTTTTATATCATGTCTTCTGATCAGTGTGTTATTTCTGTTGATTTTCATTACTTGCTTTAAATTTATTTTTGTTTACAGACATTTGATTAGTTGTTTCTTTAGCTGTGATCATTCTAAAAAAATCTTATTTAACATTTTGTACAGTATGTAGATGTTAAAATAAACGGTATTATAAATATACAAAATAATGTATGTTGAAAAATATTAACATTTCTTTGTTATTGCTTCTTTTATTCGAAATAGTGTATGTATAAATAATTTGAGATTGTTTAAAAAAAAAATAAAATAAAAGCTTTTAAAATAGTTACATTTTCTTTCAGGACTTTTAGTTTAACAAATCAGTTAAAAGAACATTTACATTTGGTGTCAATTAACAAATATTTATAAAATGCTTCTGCATTACTGCTTAATTAATCATTGGCTGGTATTTGTTTGTTTGGGTGACTGTGACACTTTTGTTTGTGAATTTATTAATGATTTCCGGGGTTTTTTTCTTGAGACCCCCAGATCATGTCATGCAGGCATATGCTTCTGTGAAATACTGCTTTAATAACAATGTTCTGAATATATAAACCCACACAGCCAACAACACAAGACAGCAAGATAATTTTTTAGTATAGCAACAACTAATCCATAAAACAGTAAATGTCATGTGAATGCTCTACAATGAGTTCCATTATAAGCTACCCTGGTCTCTGCACAGTGCATGGAAAAAGTCCTCTAGCGATGGCACTGCTCAAGAAGTGCACAGCTGTCAACAAAATGAGAGATATTTATTTTAAACTTCTGAGATGCTCACGTGGTTTTATAACACCCCCAGCCCGATCTCACAGCAATTTGTACATATTTTACGACAAGGCTAATTCGTACAGCTTTACTCAAACAAATTCATTTTTGATAAAATTGTACATATTTGACGAGTTACCAATTTATATGAATTTGTACGAATTACCTATCTAACCCCACCCCTGACAAACAAACTGTACAAAACTGTACAAAATTGTATGAGTGAGGTGATACAAATTTGTTCAAATTAGCCACCTCGTAAAATACATACAAATTGGTCATGCTTTTCATGAGCCCATGACTTACATTTGACTGAGATATCATTATTGTTCAGTAATATACATTCACAGAATCACTTACAGTATATTTAGCATAAAGGCCCGTCCTGAAAGCAAGAGAATCTCCACTCCACTCCACACAAAGTGAACATGTGCACAAGCACCATTATGATGTGACAAGAAAAAGAGCGCAATAATTTTGACTGAAATATAGTTGCGTTTCAATTAGTTCTGGGTCACATTTAATTAAAACATTTAACACTATTTTATGAGAACAATGAGACTTTTTCACTTTTTTTTTCACGCACAAAAAAAAAAAAAAAATCAAAAAAATTACTCCATCCCCTTCTTGCTCTATAGAGAGCTACATAAGCGTTGCTGCATCAAGATTAAGAGAATGAACTAATAATGTCTGATGGTTGGTATTGCATGGTGCCATCTTTGGAGAAGGTAGAGTATTGGCCTTTTTTTCTTTCTCTTATTCTTTTACAGCAATGGCTTATTTTATTACTTTATTATCAATGTAATTTGCATAATAAATGCAAATATCTAATATCTAATGAGATATTTTTTTGTAATTCTCTGTGTGTTTCTACAATAGTTCACAGATGACACAAAAAAATAGACAACAGGTATCATGAGCTCCACGCAGTCAAACACTTCTGCAAATGTGACCTTTGTTCGCCCGGCAACATTTTTCCTCAGTGGTTTGTTTAATATCCCTCATGCTAAATATTACTATGTGTTCTTGTCTTTAGTGTATGTTGTGACTGTTTTAGGGAATTCATTTATCATGTCTATCATATATTTGGCCCGGAGA
>JAUCMS010000002.1:12376143-12387988 GCA_032357445.1 Enteromius radiatus | reverse complement strand
GCCTGAACCAGAGCCAGAGTCCGGCCCTCCAGAGTCGACTGCGCCACCAGTGCGCCCTCCAGAGTTAACTGCACCTCCTGAGTGCCCTCCAGGGCATCCTCCAGGTCCTGCACCTCCTGAGCATCCTCCAGTGCGCCCTCCAGAGCCTGCACCTCCTGAGCGCCTTCCAGGGCATCCTCCAGATTCTGCACCTCCTGAGTGCCCTCCAGAGCGCCTTCTGATTAGTTCTGATTATCAAAATATATTAGGAGCATTAACACTCTTGCTATGTATTGCACTCTTCTATATTATTCTACACTAAAACCTATTGCTTCATTGTACAGTGGACTTACTCCAATCCATCCATGATTGACACACCATTAGTTTGATGGCTGCTAACATTTATGCTCTGTAGACATATCACTGTTTTTTTTTTTTTTTACCATGCATGAATAGATATTCCTGCCCCTTCATCCCCAAGTCTATAGAGAAAAAGGTCCCAAACTCAAGAGAATACTATAACTATATATTTGCTGATGGTAAATTAATGAGATGGTTCCAGTTCGGAAAAGGTAGAGTATAAACCATTTCTATCTAATGATTTTACTGAAATATAACAAATAATGAAACATTATTTCAATAAGGTTATATCATAGACCATTCAAACATATTTGTTTATAAATGCACTATAACTTGAAAGTAAATAATTATTAGAATATTCTGTATTTTTGAGTGTATTTCTGTAACTGTTCTTCATCACAGGTGAAAAAATCCAGACAACAGGTATCATGAGCTCCATGCAGTCAAACTCCTCTGCAAATGTGACCTTTGTTCGTCCTGCTACATTTGTCCTCATTGGCTTTTCTAATGTCCCACATGTGAAATACTATTTTGTGTTCTTGTCTTTAGTGTATATTGTGACTGTTTTAGGGAATTCATTTATCATGTGTATCATTTATTTGGTCCGTAGGCTTCACACAGCCAAATACATTGCTGTTTTTCACCTGTCACTTTCTGATCTGTGTGGAAGCTCAGCTTTGATTCCAAAAGTCATGGACATATTTTTATTTGAGCACCAGGTTATTTCATATGAAGCATGTTTGTCTTATATGTTTTTTGCATTTCATTTCATGAATCTGCAGTCTTTGACACTGCTTGTCTTGTCTTATGACAGACTGGTTGCTATTTGTTTTCCTCTACGCTATCATGCTATTGTAACCAAACCAGCCATGTTTCTGATTATAGGGGTGATGTGGATATTTTCTGTGACATTTTTTTCTGTACTTGTAGGTTTGGTAAATAGACTCTCCTTTTGTGGTTCTAATGTGCTTAACAGTTATTTCTGTGATCATCGCCCAGTCTATAAATTAGCATGTAATGATAATTATATTAATATTTTGATGGGGAGAATTAGCTTTGGTCTGCTGATTTGCACACCACTCATACTGATCATCATCACATATTTCTGCATTACTCTGACTCTGCTTAAGATATCTCATGGTGCTGACCGAATCAAAGCCATGAAAACCTGCACCTCTCATCTCATGTTGGTGGCAATTGGTTATCTCCCATATATCAGCAATAATATTGCATTAATAACAAACTATTCTGATCCAAATGGTGGGATAATTAGCACTTCTCTGACACAGACAATACCACCTATGCTGAATCCCATCATATACACTCTAAAGACTGAGGAGGTCATGCAATCCATAAAAGAACTGTACAAACGACACAAGGTGAACACTATAATAAAATAGAAAAAAAAAAAAATAATTACAGCAGGTTTAATCTAACTGTTTATCAGCTATGATGAAGTTTGTTTTTGTTTGTAATTTTAACAGATATTGTGCTATAATCAAGCAGAATTTTTTTTAAATCTCTGGGCTCAAATGTAGTAAAGCTTCTTTGTTATTTCTTTCTTTTTTTAACAAAGTTGTAAAGATTCTAAATAAAAGTGCTTAGCTTTGTACTTAATGGTTTTAGATTAATAGTAAGTTAAAAGAAATAGAATTTTGCATTACTCTTGCTTTACATCTAACATCTCATAAGATCCAACAATCTCTTATACAGTTGTCAGTTTTCTTGTGTATGTGTAATATGTTTATTGTTTTATGCAGTTACTAATTCTCACTATTTTATGCTATATGACACTGTGCCACAGACTGCATCATGTCATGATCCATGTAATGCAGGTATGTGCTTCAGTGAAGTAAATTCATTAAAAGCAATCCTTAAATTAGACCTTGTTTATTTAACAAAATTAATTCAAGATAGGTTAACGCAGCGGCGGACTGGGACAATAATTCAGGCCGGGAATTTGACTCCACTCCCAGGCCACCTCTGCTGCTGCAGTCACCACCACCCTATTCATGTAATAGTGGACTGATAAACTTGTAGGCTAACTCTATTATTGTAACAGGTAGACTACCAGATGCAATATAAATGAATAAAAAAATAACCCTTAACAACTCACTAGGAACACATATTATAGACTAGAAATGAAAAATCAAAATAACTAATACTGTATTATTGTCCGGAGACTTTGCGGCCACAACAAACATGAGCATGAGTATTCTTTTCCATTCCATCTACTTGATTTATTTATTATTTAAAACAATTTGACCCACTAACACTATTCTGTCTTCTTTTTTATTTATTTTTATTTATTATGTAAAAATATGCTACATGTAGACGAAACGAGACTTGACACAGCACAGCAGCACTTACATATTGTTGCTCGTTTGTTGGTTTGCGGCCACAACAAACATGAGCATGAGTATTCTTTTCCATTCCATCTACTTGATTTATTTATTATTTAAAACAATTTGACCCACTAACACTATTCTGTCTTCTTTTTTATTTATTTTTATTTATTATGTAAAAATATGCTACATGTAGACGAAACGAGACTTGACACAGCACAGCAGCACATACATATTGTTGCTCGTTTGTTGGTTTAATTTTATCTTGTGATTATCTAAGTGATTTGGATGAAAGTGATCGTCTGCCAAATTATTATAAATATAATGTAAATGTAATCTTGACCGACCTGTTCCCTTCATGTCATGATCCATGTAATGCAGGTATGTGCTTCAGTGAAGTAAATTAATTAAAATCAATCCTTAAATTAGACCTTGTTTATTTAACAAAATTAATTCAAGATAGGTTAACGCAGTGGCGGACTGGGACACTAATTCAGGCCGGGAATTTGACTCAACTCCCAGGCCACCTCTGCTGCTGCAGTCACCACCACCCTATTCATGTAATCTAGTGGACTGATAAACTTGTAGGCTAACCCTATATATGTATACGAAACGAGACTTGACACAGCACAGCAGCACTTACTGTACATATTGTTGCTCGTTTGTTGGTTTAATTTTATCTATTGTGATTATCTAAGTGATTTGGATGAAAGTGATCATCTGCCAAATTATTATAAATATAATGTAAATGTAATCTTGACCGACCTGCTCCCTTACTGGCGAACATGGCTGGGATTTTGCAGCAGCTTGCTGCGTCTGCAGCCAAGGCTTTGCTCCTTTTTATACGCTCCCTCTCTGCTCCTCCTTTGCGTTTACGCTCCATTTTTTGAACGATTTAGTCAGATATACCCTCTCTCTGGATATAGCCAGATATTAGGCAGTGCGACGCTGACGTTGGGTCATGTGGGAGTGTAATTTTCCCTCCGCCATTGCCTGATTGCAAATCCAACATGTATCCGTATGCCTAGCAAAAACCTGATACTGTAGAGGACCAGGTATGTTGGTCTTTTGAAGGTCTCTTATTCTCTAATGGTGTGTCTTGTCTGTGTACCCGTAAGCCAATCGCATAACGTTGGGTTATAATGTTTGGTTTTAGTGAAATACTTGGGAATTGGGAAACTCGCTGTAATGCGGGCCTTATTTTCGCGGGCCTGTGTGTCCTTCGCTTCCAGAACGGGTTCTGAGCAGAGAGGTTTGAAACTTCCATTCCTTTCTTCACGATTTTGCGGTAAGTCAATCTTTTTACCTTTTAGAAGTGTTGAGGGAAAGACCTTAAAACACGTTTTGGTATAGAATGGGTAGGAAATACCCAGCGATAGACCGGAAAGCGTAGAAATTCCGGATTTAATAACGACCACGATAAAGATGGGGAAGACTAGCGCAGAGTGAGAGTAGAAAAGGAGGAGGAAAAAGAGAGTGGGAAAAACATCTCCCACAGGCATGGTAACTCAGAGAGAGCAGAGAACAAAAGCCTAAAATCCTGAACCAACAACTTTTTAGAAGCTAGGGCACTGCTAGCTAGCCCAGGGGCTAACGTTAGCCATCTCATTGTGTGTGTGAAGAGTTAAGCAAAGAGCTGTGCAAATGCAACTTAAAAAGTTTCGAAAAGAAACGATAATCTAGCGAAAGTGCCCTGTGGGCATTCCCAAGTCTATAATAATTGTGAAAACACACTGTGTGGATAAGACCATGCATTATAGTTATGTGTAAGGCTAGTTGAGTTTGCTTGGAAACAATTCAACTGCTCTGCTCCGAGTGTGTAAAACACTTAATGTTAGACAAAGAAACGTAGCCTAGTTTTTTTTTTCACCCCCCATTAGCATGTCTCTGTTCACCTCCCAGAGTTACTGAACATGTTAGCTCTTCAGCTTTTAGGTTTAAAATATTTAATTTGGTTGTTACCTCGTTTTAAATCTGACTCCAATTTTATGTTCTTTTGAGATTAAAGTTCCAATTATTAAATTTGAATGTTTTTTGGTATAAACTTAATCTTGAATTTAGTTATCTTAATTTAGAGAACTTGAGTCTTTTAGATAAGTTAGAAGGTTCTTTGTTCGTTCTTCAGAGCATAACAAAAGATTTCAACAATCCAAAATGAACCAAGAATTCATTTATTTTCCAGGTAAGAGAAGGTGGGAGAAATATGATTTCTATTCCTACACCGCCCACCATTTCCTACTTAGCCTCATATCTTGGGTTACTTCAGTTGTGTAGGTGATCTCCTCATGACAGTTCTTGCTCAGGGGCGAATGGAGGCTTCACCCCCAAACAGCTGATTTTGAGATTTGGCATCGGATCTGTGCACTCCTTCCTCGAAGGAAGCCAGGCACCTGTCTGCTTCTATCTTTAATGTGTATGTGGCCGCAATCGCAGCTAACCACGACACTCTGGGAGGCAAATCGGTGGGAAAGCACAATCTGGTTATTAGGTTACTCAGAGGTGCCCAGAGGTTGAACCCTTCCAAGGCCATGTCTCATTTCCTCTTGGCATCTTTATGTGGTCTTGCAGGGATTACAGAGGGATCTGTTTGAGTCCCTTCAGTCAGATGAATAAATTGCCCTCTCGACTGTGCTCACTTCTGTCAAGAGCATGATGGATTTCCAAGCCCTCTCCAACAAATCTTGTCTTGAGTTCGAGACAGCAGACTCAGTTGATAATGGAATCAGATAATCAGATAATGGAAATAAACATTATGTTTGAGACTGTGCAAGGGAGTGATTTCTGTCTCGTCTTGCCGACTCCACCTTTGCTCTTTGCTCTCTTGTCTCCACTATCAGTCCACCAGCTCTGCTTCCTCATCCCTCCGGGTCACATCAGGATTACCTTCTCTGGCTTCGCCTCATCCCTCCACCTCTCTGGCTCTGTTGGACTCCATCATTGCCACAATGGTTGTCTACATGATTTTCTGCCAGCCCTTAGTCGTACCGTAACACCATGCCTCTACCATCTCCAAACCTAGTAATTCCTTACCTTTTCAAGAACAACAACTCAGTGAGGATTCTAAACAGACATTTTGCATTCAGTATTCACATTTGCTTTCAATATAACACATATTATAAATGCTTTTCTGAATAATGATGAGATTTATTTGTATTTTTTTTCTTATGTATGTGTAATATCTTTATTAATTTGTGCAGACACTAATTCTCACCATTCTGTGTGAAGTAATCATTAAATTATACTGTGTTTATCTAACAAAACTAATGCAATATACAAATTTTTTTTAGCGTATACCCTGCACACAGTACTCAATACAGTGCCGTACAACAGCTTTCACATATTCTGTTAAATAACATGACATGCTAATAATTATTTAAGTGTCAAAAACACACAGTGCACACAGTTACAAATTCTATGATTAACCTAATGTATTTTGAGTGTATAATTTTAAACAAAAATGCTAAAGGTTTTCTACGATACACTTTTGCATCTTCAACATGTTTTCTCTTGTCGAAAATGTCTCTTAAATATTGTAAATGTTGTACCTGGTTACATCATGCCTTGTAACATAGGATTTAAGCCTATGTTAAGATTTCATAGGATTTGAGACATCCTCAGTTATGTACATCATGCAACTCACAAATATGACCTCCAGAGGGCACAGCTTTTGAAATGAGACACAACAGAAACATAAAACCAACATTTGGATATGGCATCAAATCAATGTGTTTGCTCACCGTCCATTTTGTTACATTCGACACTAAACCAAAACGTGTGTAAAAAAAAAAAAAATCTGATCTGATTCAGGTAAACCAGTGAACCCCAGCCTCATATACACTCATTTACGCCTTTGGAGAAGGCTTATGGTAGAGAAATTAACATTAACTTCATGGGCAACAGCTCTGGTGGACATTCCTGCAGTCAGCATGCCAAATGCAAGCTTCCTCAAAGATTGCAGCATCTGTGGCGTTGTGCTGTGTGATAAAGCTGCACATTTTAGAGTGGCCTTTTATTGTGGCCCGCTTTTATTGTGGCTTCGTATGGACCGTTATGTGCGGACAGCTACATTATGTTTCACGGAGCAAGCAGCTGAGTTTTCAGACAGCATTTTAAACATAATTGTCACAGACATGCGTCCACTGTCCATGGTGGAGGGTGATGGCTTTTCAGTAGAATACTCGATTACTAAAATATTCAATAGCTACAGCCCTAGTATAGAAAAAATCTTGTTTATGTATTGTTTATTTGTCTTTCTTATGAAAAATGGGGGCAAAAAAAAGTGTTGCGTTTGTAAGTTTGATCAGTGTATATCTCTTACACTAATAATACATTTTAATGTGACTAACTGTTACATTGTTACACAAAATATTAATATTTAATGTGAATTTGACTATGGATATTGCTGAATTTTGAAAATGATAAAGGCATGCTTTAAATTGCTGGTTTTATTCATCAACATCATTTGTATTATTTTATTTGACCTGTTTAGTTACCTGTATAGTTGAAGTAACTCCTACATCTTTTTCTTTAAATCTGTGGGGAGAAGGGGTGATTTATGAACTAAGGTCCCATGTGCAAGATAATGATCTACTATATATTTGTCTGATGACTGGTAAAATAATGAGATGGTGACAATTTTGCAGAAGGTAGAGTATAAACTATGTGTTTCCTTTGTTTTGTTTCTCTGTTTAGCGATTTTACTGACTTAAATAAGAAGATTTTCATTAATGCATTGTGATTGTAATTTAAATGATAACTTAAACATTCTTTGTTTTTTAATAGATTTCAATAAAAGGTTTTTTTTAATAGGTGAGATAAAAAGTCAGACAACAGGAATCATGAGCTCCACGCAGTCAAACTCTTCTGCAAATGTGACCTTTGTTCGTCCTGCAACATTTTTCCTCAATGGCTTTTCTAATGTCCCACATGTGAAATACTATTATGTGTTCTTGTCTTTCGTGTATGTTGTGACTGTTTTAGGGAATTCATTTATCATGTGTATTATATATTTAGCCCGGAGACTCCACACAGCCAAATACATTGCTGTTTTTCATCTGGCGTTTTCCGATCTGTGTGGAAGCTCAGTTTTGATTCCAAATATAATAGATACGTTTTTGTTTGGGCACCAAGACATTTCATATGAATTGTGCTTTGTAAGTATGTTTTTTGTATATCATTTCATGAATCTGCAGTCTTTGACACTGCTTGTCTTGGCTTATGACAGACTGGTTGCTATTTGTTTTCCTCTACGCTATCATGCTATTGTAACCAAACCAGCCATGTTTCTGATCATAGGGGTGATATGGATCATGTCTGCAATATATTTTTCTGGACATGTGGGTTTGCTAAATAGACTTTCTATTTGTAGTTCTAATGTGGTTAACAGTTATTTCTGTGATTATGGCCCTGTCTGTAGATTAGCTTGTAATGATAATTCCCTAAATTTAGTGATGGGAAAAATTTGCTTTGGTTTCCTGATTTGCTTGCCTCCAGTACTGATCATCATCTCATATTTCTGCATTTCTCTGGCTCTGCTTAAGATTGCTCATGGTGTTGACCGGATCAAAGCTATAAAAACCTGCACCTCACATCTTTTATTGGTGGCAGTTTTTTACCTTCCAATTTTAAGCAATAATATTGCAGCTGCCACAACACCAATCCATCCAAATGCCCGGATAATTAACAATTCTTTGACACAGATAATACCACCTATGCTGAATCCCATCATTTACACTCTAAAGACAGAGGAGGTCATGCAATCCATAAAAGAAATGTACAAATGCAGCAAGGTGGCTACAGTAAGAGAAAGAAATATTAAATTCTGTGTAAGAAACTAAAAAAGATCAATTCTTGTATAAAATAGATGATTTTTTTTTATCCTGTACCCGATATATTTTTGACATTCCTGTGTGATATGATACATTAGCAGGTGTCTCTTTTGCAGGGTAAACCACCCCCCCCCCCCCCTTGAGTGATTCCAGGCCATGTAATGCAGGCATGTGCTTCAGTGAACATCTTTCTTTAATTACCGTATATAAAAAAAAAAACAATTGGTTGAATCATGTAACATTTGTTTAATCCATATTTTCTTTGTCAAAAAACAAACAAACAAACGAAAATAAATAAATAAACAAAAATACAACTTGACAAAACTTCATTTTATAAACTTATTCTGGTTTGTAGATGCTGGCATTAAAATACCCCCTACAAACAAATGCATGGTAATTTGTGAATAAATATCATAAGTAGCATTTTTAAAAATAAATGTGAGAAGGATTAAGTTAAAGCAATAAATATGATATTAAAGTGGAATGCTAATAATAACAGTAGCGATAACTATGTATATCATACTAGTCAGTTTAGTTTTAAAAGCATATATTCACTTTATTATTTTTACACCCGCTCCTCACATGTCCATACAATTAATTACACCTTATACTTCCCTTTTTAATGCAAACCCTCAGAGAGGGGTAGGGGTAAAGTCATGTACAGCTCCATGTCAGGTGCCTGCAAGAGGAAGTCCTCTCTTTTCTGGCACTGGAACAATCCATAGCGGATGTGGTCCTGGGACACCCATGGCTCACCCAGTATTTACCTCTCATCAACTGAAGCAATAACAAAGTACTTAAATGAAGTGAGTACTGTCTCCAACATTATATGCCCTGGATCTCGCCCTCTGTAGATCCGCAAATTAAATTTTTTTCCCACCAATGTCAAGAGCCCCAAGCATGTGGGACCCCCTTCTTTCCACCAGAATATCAGCCATTCCACAACATCTTCAGGAAGTAGGCTGCAATTAAATTACCACCATATCGGCAATAGTGCTGTGCCATTGACCTGCTGCCTGGAGATGAACTCCTTAATGAAGAGTTTATCCTTTGTTCATACTGGAGCAAAAGGTTATGGAGGGTTACAGTGAGGAGGCTTCACCTGACCTTTCTCCTCTCCAGCTATCAAGCCTGTTCTTCATGAGCAAAAAGGATAGAGGCTTGCAGCTGTGTATCGACTGCCAGTCTTTCAACTCTCATACTGTCAAGTAAAGGGTATCCCTTACTTTTGGTTCTTGCTGCCCTTGAGGAACTCTGCGGAGCTTGCATCTTTTCCAAACTGGACCTGTAAAGCACCTACAACCTCATTAAAATTTGCCCTAAAGATAAGTGGAAAACAAATGAGGTGTTCTGCGAGTTCCTCCACTACTTTGTGATCGTCTACTACACTGATGACATCATCTATTCCCGGAAACCAGGCCAAACATCAGCAACACATGGTGCAGGTTCTTCAGAAGCTGAGACAATTCCATCTGTACCTCAAGCTTAAGAAGTGTAAATTCCACTGTACTAAGTTGAACTGGTGCTGTCCTAATACTCAGAAGACTGAGCTTATTTCTCCCACAAGCTGTCTCAGTGGAGCAAAATTTTGACATCGTGGTCCATGAGTTATTGATCATGAAGCTTGGAAGAATGGAGACACTGGAGTGGTCCATTCATCCATTTCTGGTTATAACAGATCACAGTAATTTAGAATACCTTCACAATGCCAAACAACTAAACCCCTGACAAACCCAGTTGGCATTATTCTTCAATTGCATCTACTTTTCTGTCACCTACCGACAAGGAACATAGAATTTGTGTGAGACTAGGATTATTATGTAAAATGGTAGCACACAAGAAACTTGCCATACAAATTGTATGTGCTCTCATTTGCAACGAAAATAAGATTATAGAGAAGGATATTTTCCTTTGTAACTCCTCCCCTAAAATCTCGCTGCCCTGGATGTTGCTTTCTCATTGGCTGTAGGTAATCGCTGATGTTATTTTCTAGTCTTCTTCTGTTTCGTGGCACATAACGTTGTGGAAGATGCAATATGGAGGTGGGAGGTCTTAGCATTATGATGGATTATGATGGTAATATTGCCAGTAGTTGGTTGCTGTCATACAATAGATCTATTCTCACCTTTGCCCAGAGTAGAGAGGCCTTGCCGGCCCCACTCTAGGCCTAGGGTCCAGACAACCATCACAGACTACCCTGTGCCCACTGCAGATGATGAACCCAAGCCCGCCACAGAAATATGTTGTTTCAGTACACACATTATCCTACCAGTGACAATTGTGACTGACTGACTGACTATAAAACACAATTTTTTCCCACACACATTTTCCAAAAATAACTGTAAAAAATAATTATTCATTATTATAAGGGATTACTAATGACACACATCATTTGGATATTTTCATGTCTTGGGAAAATTTTGGGATTAAATGGATTAAATGTTGATCAGCAAGCTCATTGACTGCTGATACAAAAAGAACAAGTTAAGCTCAGCTGAGCCATATGATAATGTTCAACTTAAAGCAGCACTGCAGCCAACAATCAGTGTATGACATCAATGTACCGCGAAAGCGTTTAACAGCTGATGGTTCTATATTCTTGGTATAATCACTCTTGCAGTACTTTGATGTCATACACTGATCGGTGGCTTCAGCATTGCTTCAAGTTGAATCTGCGTCATATAGAGTTCGGATTAGAACTTTGGATTATCACTACTGCTCTAGTAAACTTTAGTTTGTACTCCTGTTAAGCAATAAATCCATGACGTCACATGCTAAATTTACTTCTGCCCATTTTTCCTCAGGTCTGTAGGGAGATGGGATGACCTATCAACTAAACACCAAAGCGCAGGAGAATGATCTACTATAAATTTGTCTGACGGCTTGTAAATGAATGAGATTGTGGCAGCTTTTGAGAAGGTTGAGTATTAACCAATTGTTTCCTCTGTTTCTCGCTACTGATTTGACTGCAAATTATGCTTATTATTAGTGTAGATATGTGTTTATTAAAGAATATCTTAACATTAATACACTTTGACCAAAAATGAAATCGATTTAATTTGAATATTTACTGTTATTAAATGTATTTCTACGTAATTCTACAGTTCTTCATCAGGTGACACAAAAAGCAGCTATCATGAGCTCCACGCAGTCAAACACTTCTGCAAATGTGACCTTTGTTCGCCCTGCAACATTTTTCCTCAATGGCTTTTCTAATGTCCCACATGTGAAATACTATTATGTGTTCTTGTCTTTCGTGTATGTTGTGACTGTTTTAGGGAATTCATTTATCATGTCTATCATATATTTGGCCCGGAGACTCCACACAGCCAA
>JAUCMS010000002.1:12268010-12282533 GCA_032357445.1 Enteromius radiatus | reverse complement strand
CTGGTGATTGGGAGCGTGTGATTGGCTGTGACTCTGGTGTGGTAGGTGCAGATCCAGGAACAGGTGCAGATGTGACAGTTTATCACAAATAATCTAAATAGCATAATCTTGTACCATACTGATATTAATTCCATTCGTTGCTGTTAAAGATGAAAAGATTTGAAAACAACTGGGAGCATCAGTAAATTATGAATGATTTATTGCTGTTATGTGAATAATATATAACAATGTAGTTAGTGCTGTCAAACAGCTAATAAATAAAAAAGACAAAAAATGTTTGTGTAAAATATATTTGCGTTCTGTGTATATTTATTATGTATTATGTATACATAAATATTTTTGAAAATATTAACATGTATCTAAATGTCTATATTGATATTCATATAATTTATATTATCAATAAATATTATATATATAAAAAAACATACTTTTTTTCTGAAATATATACATGCTTGCACACATATTGTAAACCAAAAGATCACTTTCTCATCAATGGATCATCTGCAGTGAGTGGGTGCCGTCAGAATAAATCCACAATAATACAGCTATCAAAAAAATGTTCAAACAAGTTCAAATGTATTTGATGTATTGATGTATAGATGGACAGATGCAGAAACGGGGCTTTTGCTCCGGAGAAACGTTTTCATAGAACTATTGGTGGAAGTTCTTATGTGGAGTGATTCTCTCAGTCTGGGAGATGCATGTGATGAACCATGTCTGAAGCTCTGCGTGAGTAATTGCATCGAGCTCCTCTTCACAATTGTCTTATAAAGACTCTAGCTGAGAATTTAAGACTCTCATTCTGACTTTGTTCTTTTGTTCCCCTCTTTCTCTCTCTCTCTTTCTCTGCATCTCTGAGTTAAGCGTTGCTTTGACTTGACAGCACAGTGGATTTAGAAGTACTAAGAGAGGATCACGTCGAAACTTCTGGAGTCACATGTTCAAATCTGGAGTCATTGAGCTCATGTCAGTGAAAAGAGTGCTGGGAATTTTGTAAGAGCTCCTCACCGAGGCTTTTTAGATGACACTTTAGAGTTCTCAGCATGCCTGTGCTCTCATAAACATGAAAGGACTAAACTGTGCTCTTCTAGTGAGAAACATATTAGAGAAGTGACACTAAACTAATGGCATTTAACTGAGATAAACCCACAGGACAGTTTTATCACTAAGAGATTACTTTTTTCGTAGAGATAGAGAGTCTGTAAAGTCAGTCCACTCATTTGACAACTTGGAAACAGTACCAGACAACTTCTTTTTTTTTTTTTATTGTGTGTCAATAAAATACAGATTGTTATCTTGTTAGAACAGTATTATATGGAAACATAATAATTATATAATGTATTCGTGTATTATAATACATTTTATTTCTATAATAATGTATAGAATTTTTATTTGAACAGTTTTTAATTTGCTTGTTATAATAATAATAATAATAATAATAATAATTGTCTTTTTTCTCCTTATTTCTCTAAACTTAATGTTAAATGGCAATAATGTTAATTATAATTATAATTATAACCCTATAGTAGAATTATAATTATTTACAATTTAACTACAGTATTTGGTAGTCATGGTAATAATGATTATTATTATTTATTTATTTATTTTTGGTGGGTATTGTGTGTCAGTAAAATACTCAGTGTGCTGTAAAAACAGTATTATATGGAGATATAATAGTTTTATAATATATAAATATATTTATATATATTAAATGTATAGATTTTAACCTTTTATTTATTTATATTTTTATTTGCTTATTATACAATAACAATAATAATAACAACTGTGGGTTTTTGTTGTTTTCCTCTAAATTTATCATGTCTGTCAAATAAAATAAGTTGTGTGGTGGTAAAGCAGAATGAAATGGCAATAATGTTTATTCATTATTTAAATATTTATTAATACATTGTTTACATTTTAATAATTAATCATTTTATAGTAGTAGTAATAGTTTTCATACTAAGTAAATAATACTATTAAGTTAATTAATTAATTGATTTATTTTCCCTTTTTCCTGTATGCTTTTTGCCTTGGCTTGAAAAATCTGATAAGTAGTTTTTAAATTCTTATCGAAATCACAGATTTTTATTGGAAACATGTTTGAACACATTTGATTGTTTCCCCCCTGACTCACAAGGAGGCAACTAAAGAAACAAACAATATATTACAAATGATTTCTTTATGGCATTGTTTTTTCTATGTAAAAGTTTTGTAAAAACAGTAAGCCCAGCGGTGCATCTCAAAACAGCTGGTGTGTGGCAGTATTGCATTATTGTGAAGATAGTGTATACTGTACCTTAGGGTTGGGAACAGATGGTTTCTGGTTTGATTCCCGTGCATCCAATGCATTTGATCCCAGATGAATGACATTTTTCTAAGGCAACAATGTGTGAAAAGTTGAAAATGTAATTAATTTTGCTGCATCATTATTTTACCTTCAGCCATGCACTACCATCCCCTACCTGTGAGAGGTGCTGCTATCTCACCCATACCTTCACCTCCCCCTGTTTTCAATTTCTCAGTTTTCTCTCTTTTTCTCTCGTCAGGCCTCGTCATCCTACCAGGTGTCCTTGGACTCAGAAGGAAACTACTGAATTAGTAAATAACCAGGATAAAAGGATTATAGAAAGTAAGAGCTTTAGGAGAACAGGCGACATTAGATTTATGATTGATCTGGGAGGCAGGGACTGACGGAGGAGGGGGGCGGAGGGCAAGAGGGATTCAGTAGGTAGACAGAAGAAACAAAAGAGCCCTTTCATTTCTCTTCACATACCTCTTTTTTTTTTTGTCTCCACCTGCCTCCTTTCTTGCTCAGACTCATTTTTTGAAGAGTCATCGGCAGTTATGCTCCAGGACTCTATGAGGGGCACTCCTTCACCTCATCGTCCTCTTGCGTTTTTTTATATGCTTGTGTTTTATATGCTTGTATTTAAGTATAAACACACATTGTGCTGCCCTAATGAGAAGCTGGAGTAGCAAATAATAAATAAATAATAATTAGACATTAAAAACTGGGGTAAGCTGAAAATTCAGCTTCACCAAGAAATAAATTACATTTTAAAATATATTATAATAATGTCACAATATTACCAATATTATTTTTGATCAAGTAAATGTATACTAGTAAACATTTTTGAAAATTATTTTACTGTTGTTTTCATTGTTTATAAAACTGTATTATTGTATTAAAGTCACATGACAGTAATGTATTTGACAGTTTATTTATGATGTATTGTGGAATAAGTCTAAAAATAGACTTTTTATATTTTGTTTATATATATGTGAAACAGTCTGAAAAGTTTCTTTATATGTTGCATCTTTAATTCATTCATGCTAAGTTAGAAATAAATACAGTTATTTGGGCTTTTTAATTAAATTTGGTCTAATAAATTCTCAATAATCATATAATTGTTTAAAAAAGGATATTGGAGTTTATGTGCCAATCTGAAGATAGATTTGTGTGCAATCACATTATGGGACACAGTGTAGTCTCACTGTGTATTGCATATTCTGGAAAATGCAGAAGGTCATCCAGATATTCCAAGCATACAGAAAATGTGCTAACTGTGCACAGTGTATATACTGCAGAAATGTTACATGCATGAACTGCTTTTCCAGTCAATAACGCACTCTTTGCAGGCTTTCAGTCATGTCTCTCTCTCTCTCTTTCTCATCAAAATATTGGAGGTTTCACCAATATTTAACATGGGAATGAGCAGAACAGAAAGAGAAGGTCAGTTGCTTTGAAATGAGATTCAGACTGCTGATATTTCATGTAGTTCAGAGCCTGTCTGCACTGCGGTCTTGCATAAAGTTCTTCTCTTTGTGAATGACAAAACAAAACTTGATTTTATCCCAACTCTCACACCACTTTTCATCAGATGCCAAGAGTGAAAAGAAGGCAATTTGCATTAACAATCTTCCTGACCTTCCGTGTCAAGCTTTTCTTTGCGTCTTGAAACAGTAGTGTCATTTTGTTCTACTTTGTATTACACTGACCACGTACACGCTGTTATAGGAGTGACAACTGAGTTTAAATACAGGGTGAGTCACCTAAATTATAGTTTCGTGTGGATACAGATCATGTGATGATTGACAGCATGATAACAGCAACATTATGGCATTTTGAGCATTTGATTTTCACTATTTATTCAAAGTAATATTACAGTGATCAGAGACTCATTATGATTTGAACTAAACCTAGAGCCATCGTGTTTTGTTTGTTTGGAAAGCTGCTTTGAAGAGCACACTTGAAAGGGTTGCCATGTCCACTTATTATAAGCAACACTTATTAAGCATCTTTGGGCTTGTTGTTCATGCTCGCCTCATAAAGCTATCCAGTTTAATAAATTAGTTGATATATTTTGGTATGTGGCTTATTCCCATGTTAACACATTTGGATTTGAGATTTGATTTCTTGCACTGTACATAATGAAAAGACATAACTCTGATCAACATCAAATAGATAATTAACAAGTACTTTCTGCTTCTGTAAATTACCGAAGTATGTGTGAAGAGAACAGGATTAAGCACTAAAAGGTGAACTGGCAAGCAAACTAAGCTGTCTGTTTCTTGTGTGAAAGGAAAAAAAAAAAACAAACACAGTTAAAATGTTTTAGCTTTGGTCCAAACCACAGGGGGCGCTATAGTGGTATTTGCATAATTCATATTTTTATAAATGTCCATGAAGAAATTGTGCTTGAAATATTTATGCGTTCAATTATCCTTACTGTGTGTGTGTCAATAGGTAAAATATACGCAACTGAGAAAGCGCTATATCTTGTCTGCCTTTTATAATCTGAATTTAACTCATTAATGTGAATTATTATGAAATGTGACTCCAGAAAATGAAAAGCTGTGTCTTGTGTGATCATCTCCCTGGTTAAACAGCATCTGATTTCTACTTTATTCTGTTTTTTCGAGCAGAATCCAAACAGAGGCATTCAACACCAACAGCGTGAGACCACATTTCTCTTTAATGTTCTTTAGAAACAGCTTTTGAGTCTGGTGGTTTAATAACAGACAGAAAGTTTGACTTATGAAAAAGGGAGGAAGAAAGATGAAGGACAGACCGAGGAATACGAGGGAGGTGTTAGTACGGTGCACTTGTATTTTCAAAATTGCAGTTTGACGACAATGTACCAAGAAAAAGTACATGAATACAAAAAAAAAACGTCCTCCTTCCCTTGACAACATCACACACATTGTCTTTTGTCAGTAAGTGACATATATTCTCAAACAAATAAATGTTCACATTGAACATGTCAGAATATTCTCAGTCCACATTTGTATAAAGATAGAGAGTCTTTGAGGAGGGACAAGGTAGAGGCGGAGTGGTGCTATTACCCCACCTGTCCAGAAGGGGGCTTTGTGACTTTTTCCATTGACAATATAACTCTCAGCTTTAGGATCCCAGTACAGCATGTATTTGATGGCTCAACAGCAGCAGGGGTCAGAGATGGTGAGTGACAGACTGTGTTTTTCTATGGCTTGCAAGGATTAATCTGGATTTCAAGGATTATTACCTCAGAACTTGTGTTGACTTCTACACACTTTATAGTCTACTCCAAAACACCTGGACGAGAATTGCCATTTTTGGACAATGGGTTCCCTCTGGAGTTTCTAATGAGTTTTTAGAATGTAGTTTCTGATTTACAGGTAAAATAAGGCCTGTTGGTAACATTATTGTTCACATTTTTATATTTATATTTATACTACAGAGGTTGTTTGACCTACTGACCTACCCTATGTAAACTCACACACTTGTGATACCTGTAGTTGCAGTCCTTACTTATTAACTTATTTAAAAAAATAAATAAATAAATAAATAAAACAGTCCATGATGTGGGTCTGACTATGTAAATTATGTTCATAGAACAAGACTTTTAATGTCGTAACTCTTTGTGTCATTTCATACCTGTATGCATTTATTTTCTGTTCGAACCATTCCCTTAACATAGTGTTTTCTATACATTACAGCATATTCATTTATTATTATCATATTTATTGACTTTACGTTTTTCTGAATTTTCTTCTAAGCACTTTGATTACACACTCAGTTGTGGCCCCATAGTACCCAAAAACGAGCCCAATCTCATGGCAATTCATACAATTTTTACGAGGTGGCTAATTCGCACAAATTCAGATTGTACAAATTCATATTATTTTTGCTAAATACATATATATATATATATATATATATATATATAAAATAATGAAAGATGTGTAGTTTGAAAAGCAGATAATATATACAGATGCACAGTGTTTGCACTTTACTTCATTAGGGCTATTTATAATGTAGAGAATATCTAACTGTTTCTTCCTCCATGTTAGTTTAACATCAATCATTAAAATCAATAATCACTAAAAACCATTAAGAACTTCCTGAGGGAACCTATGGCAAATTAACCTTCCAGGTTAGTCTGTGACTGAACAGCTGTATTTTTCTCTTTTGTGAAATTTGCTGTTTAATTTGAACTGTGCCTTGTGCAGATATTAATGTAGTGTTGGTGTTGTTTCCCTTCTACAGTAGGTAAGCACATTATTGCAGCCGAGCAACAGATAAAGCATGATGCTTTTTGCATGAGCTCCACTTGACCTTTTCATGTCTTAATAACTTTTGCCTTCCAGTTTTTATGCAAAATACTATCTTAAGGGCACAATCAATGAATAACAGCACACACAAACCCAAAGCCGTCCCACAATCCTTCAACTTTACTTTCTCTTTACTGACATTGCCAGCATTAGCAGCTTCAGAACAGAACAGTAGAATTTGAGCTGTAATTCACACCGCAACAGCAAACAACAACTTTTGTTTTTTGTTGGATCAACCCTGTTAGCATTTGTTGAGGCTGTGTGAACCAGCTGTAATGTGTGAATATTGCAACTGCAATTATATTTCTTATATGTAAAAAAAAAAAAAAAAATCTCACAACTAACGCAATCACTCTCTTGTGTGCTTAGCTTTCATTTTTTTGTTGCCAGGTGCTAACGGTGTTAACAACAACCCTCCCACAGGAACCGCTGAGATACTAACAGGTTAGTGAAGCAGCCCTGGTGTACATTTGTGTAAATGCTAGGTTTATGTATTTTGTTCACACTCCCCCCCCACCCCCCACGTCAGGACAGGGATTCAGAGGTTTTAATGGCGATGAGCTTGACCACAATGAGTTGCTAATTATTCTGCAGAGGTGTGATGTACAACTGAATGTAGTTAACAAATGCAGTTAGGGTTTTTTTTTTTGTTATTGAATATGCCCTGGAGCAACAGGAAATGGTGATAATCGAGGAGTTGTCCATTTAGTGTCCCATCTCTCGCCCACAAACCCCAGAGTTTCTTCCCGTCTCTGGGTTAATTCCAGGCCTACAGCTTCACACGAGTCCTTTGTCCCTCGAAAGGGGCTCACATGTACACATACGCACACACACACACACATTCACACAGAAGTGTAGGAGCCAGAGTAGACAGAGGGCTGAATTTGTTCGGTAAAACCATTAGTAGATGCTTCCACAAGGCTCAGCGGAAAATAAGGCCAGTGAGACACACCAATAAGCAAAGAGGGATGATGAAACAAGGTGCCAAGAGGGACGCCGCCCTGCTGTTCGCTCTTTGCACGCCACTAGGGGGTCCCACCGAAGTCCGTGGGATGCATTTGTTCTTTCGCCTTGGTTTTGATGGGTCATATTTGTCGTCCGATTCCTTGTTGGCTAACTCCTTTAGGTTATACACCTCGTTCTGAGCATGGCCCTTGCGGCTTCGATGCCTCGTGCAGTTCCTATTTCGTCCCAACTTGGGCGGTCGAGGAAGCGGCGACGGGGAGGTGGGGTAGTATTGATCCTGATGTGGCAGGTGAGGATGATGATGATTGCGTGATCTATGATGGTGGTCTTTCTTCAGCGACACCCCCACGTCCCCCTGGCTGGATTTGCTCTGGTGGAGCGACTCCGAGCCAGTGCAGGAGGGCAGCTCTTCTTTCGTCAACCGCTTCAGATCCTTTCCTGCCAGCTCTGGCGGAGCCGCGCATATTAACGAGGAGGTGGAGCCACGGAAGCGCCGCAGCCAATCCCAGAGCGGCACAGCCTTGCAGTCGCACTCCCAAGGGTTGTCATTGAGCCGCAGGTACTCCAGCGCTGGCAGCTGAGCCAAGCTTTCTGCCGGAAGTTCAGGTAAGGAGTTGTTAAACAGATAGAGAGTTGTCAGGCGGCGCAGGTCGTGGAAAGCCTGTTTGTGAACCCACTGGAGTTGGTTTTGATGGAGGAGCAAGCGATCGAGGGCCCCCAGGCCACGGAAAGTGTTCTGGTGGAGGCTCCACAGCCGATTTCCATGCAGAAATAAATGGCTCAGATTCAGAAGATCAATGAACATGTCATCCTCAAGAAACTCCAGCTGGTTGTTCTGTAGAAAGGCAGATGAACACCAACAGTCAGTTACATGCACAGAACAAACAAGTCACAGATACGAATATCCCAATTGTTGTTTTTGTCTTTTGATGAAATGTCCTGGCAAATTTAATCAATATTTCATCACGTTTTATACATTTATTTTAGCCTGTTTTACTCTGACTGAAATGATGCAGAGACAAAACAGCTCAATCAGCTCAAATAACTATGATTGGATAAATGAGAAAACACTGATAAAACACTAACATATCTCACAGCAGTAGATGTATTTGTATTGAAAAGTACACATTTTTTCATCATTTAAAATAGCTTAATCATTAATATTTTATCTGAAAAATAACTAAATAAAATTGCGCCATGTATTTATTAGATGGTGTTCTCAGGACAAAATGTTTTGAAGGTAAATATATTTATAGATTAATATGTGTACTCTTAACCTCTGCGTTGGTATTAATGATAAATAGGTATGCGTGACGTTTCAGGTTTTGCAAAGATTGGTACGAGACAATTAATGTCTGTATTTTTATTAACTTTTTTTATTAGAAATACGGAAGTCATTTACTTAAATGCCAAACTACCTCTCACAATAATCCATCCTCATCAGTACGCCTCCTTTATCAGGTTATGAGCTATATGGGAAGCTAAATACTGTGAAAGTGGGGCAAAGCAAGCCGAGCAGAAAGGACTGGAACACACTGCTTCTTTTTATTGGAGAATAGATAATAGAGAATTTTTCTGATATATTAAGAAATATATATTTTTCTTTTTTTTAGATATGAGAGGCTTTCATGTCCAAAACATTTTAGATTGTCTTTATTATTTGATCCTTGTATTGCACTATTTTCGGATTAAGCCCAATAATCATAATCTTGAATATATGACTAGCCTCATGAAACCTCATAAAAGGTCACAAGCGCTTTCATTACAACGAAATATAGTCTCTGGTCGTCATTTTAGTGCAGCACTTTTTGCTGCCAAGGCTGATATTGAACATTTTGAGCAGATCTTATCTGGATTTATTTGGCAAGTTAGATGATTCCTAAGCAACAGTTCAAACCGGGAGCACAGCCAGTCAAAAAAAAAGGATATCCATTCAAGAAGGGCATTTTTGAATTCTTTAAAATGGTATTGTATCCAGTCAGATTTTCTAAAGTGTCAGCACAACCGTGCCAAGCAAAGCGTCTTACAAATTCAGACTCAATTTGGTCTGAGAAATGCCAAAGTATGATACATTTACACAGAACTTCAGACCTAGCAGAACAGGCACTTACTGTATTTGCTGTATGTATGTGTGTATATACATATATATTTATATACACACATACATTTATATGTACAGTATATACGCATAAATATCTATAGTAGCAAATGCAAATGATGCCATCCGCTATTCCCTGTTATTGTTTTAATAGTTGAGAGACACAAACCTGTAAATAGAGGTACTGCAGGTTGTGCAGCCCTTCAAATAAACCAGTGGGTAGAGTGATTAGGCCACAGTGGTAGAGGTGCAGAGCATGGAGTCGGGTCAGGCCCTGAAACGTGTCCGAAGCCAGAGAACGGAGATGTTTGTTGTCCCCCAGATCGAGCTCCTCCAGGCGGGTGAAGCCCATGAATGTGGAAGGCTGGATGTATGAGATATTGTTGGAGTAGAGCCAAAGCATGACGGTGGTGGGGCTGAAATGGCCCTGCAGCAGTCGCTGGATCTTGTTGTTTTGCAGAAAGACGCGCTCGCTCTGGGCCGGGATTCCCTCTGGAACCACCAGGAAGTTGTGAGCCTGGCAGCTCACCGTGCTGGGAGAGTCGTAGCAGATGCAGTGACGGGGACACGCCTGGGTCAACTCTAAACCACACAGCACCAGGAGAAACTCCAGACCACAGCCTACGGAAAGACAGGTGAGGAAGAAAACATGCGATCAGGGTACGTTTCAGTGCTAAAAAGAACACTTTGGAACATTATGGATTTTTAGAGTAATTTATGCAGGTTCATGCTGTTCCGGCTGATGGAAGTTCAGCAGATCTGAGGTGGTTGACTTTGCTAGTCAAGATAAAGAAGTGTAGCCTCTAATGAGGCTATTATTATATTATTATAGGCTATCTTTACCACCCATCTAACAGAGGGGCACAGAAACATTCATGTACAGTATGAGATTTTCATTTTATTTGATTGACAATTTCAGCAATAATTAGAAGGTTCAGAATTAACACAGGTGGCAGTGAATAACATTTTTTTTACATGATTTAAATGAAATTATATGGTGGATGATTAAAGTTATGGGCTCTTAATTCTATATACTACAGTATGTTATAAATACCAATGTAGGTATAACAAATCATTCAGAGCAGTTCTCTGAATAAATCAACTGATTCTGACTCAAAAGAATGACTCATTCATTAATCAGACATTGCTACTCCTCTAGAATATCTTAGTACACCTGTATTATATGCTGTATAATATGTTATAATATAAGGCATACTGATTGCACAGACTGAACAATTATTCAGTCTTAAGTGCTCAGGAATAAATCAAATGAATAAAAATTAATACTTTTTCCAGTAAGATTGTTTAAAATGTATCAAAAGTGACATAAAATACATTAACAATGATGTTTTTCAATTATATTCAAAACGAAAAAAAAAATCCTATTCAATGTTTCATAAAAATCAGCATATTAGAATGATTTCTGAAGGATCGTGTGACTCTGAAGACTGAAGTAATGGTGCTGAAAATTCAACTTTGCCATTGCAAGAAGCATAAATGTATTAAAATAGAAAACAGTTATTTTTAAATTATAATATAATACTGTATTTTTGCTCAAATAAATGCAGCTTGGTAAGCATGAGAAGCTTCTTTAAAAAAAAAAAACACTATTTCGATGGTCCACTTTAGACAATCTACTAATACTAAGTAACTTACTGAAACTACATGTCAACTAGCAGCCAGTAGAATAGTAGACTGTCTGCTTAATATCTTCTAAAACTTTATTTTGAAGGGTCCACAACATACTACATACTGACTATCAGAAACCTTACAAGTGAACTTTACACATCACTGTACACCATGGCACTAAATAGCAACACTACAAAATGAAAAATAGTCATAAAGAACGTGATAGTTATACAGTATAGATACAATTGAAATCCAGCCAAAAAGACATGAGAGAATGTGATATTAATACAGATGCAATCTCTGCCTCCATCCATAGCCATCTCTGAATATACCCAACCCACAAGGGTATACTTTAAAAGCAAAAAAAAAAATCAATGTTAAAGGTTATAGAGGAAATAAATGCATGTGTGTGCAATGCATGAAACGTATCACAATGAAAACCTCCTTGAAAGAAAAACCACGCATGTCTGAGGGAGAAAAGGGAGGAATGAAAATAAATTATACAACCAGAGATGAGGTTGCGATGAAGAGCGGTGTTGTAGAAGTGAACGTTAGTGCCTCAGCATTGATTCGCCTCTTTGATGTCGAATTGAAATGGGAATGAGAGAGAGGGGTTTAGAGGTGCACCGCAGTGGGAAGAGTTTCGAGGAAGAGACGGAACGTGTGAGTCATTTCGGATGCACAAGAACTAAAAGGATCAGTTCGCTGCATGAAACGGAGAGAGATTGATACTGACAGAGACAGTGAACTTGTGCAGAGAGCTGAGTGATGTGGTGTAACACAGGGTGTTCTGACACTGATCTGAAACATTACTATGCTCTCACACATTCAGCAGCAGGAACCGTGACGGAATACTGATGCTTTTAGCATGGGTAGTGTTAAAAAGACAGTTCACCCAAAAATTATCTTGTCATTCACCCTACAAATTTGTGGGAGTTAGTTCCGTATTTTTTTTCTTTTGCCACGGAAGGTATGTCAAAGCAGTATAAGGCATGAAGTAAACCTAAACCAACCAGGTGTTTGAGGAAGTGAATATACTCTGATTTTTAAAAAATGGACAAAACAATGTAGAAAGTTGTGCACTTAACAGATCTAGTCGTTTTATAATACTATTTTTTTTTTTTTTTACAAGCTGATTTATTGTCATCTTATGGCTTTAACAAAAACATATACCATTAACATCTTCAGAGCTTACTATAGTTTTTTAATGTAATTGTTTATCAGCTGTCATTACAAATAAGTCTCCCTATGGAGAGGTTTTTACTTAACGGAGCCCGATTGTTCTGTTTTATAATTCTAATCATTATTATAAGAAAAAGTACCTTAAAATCATAAAAGTGGTAAATATTTAAGTGGTTGTGTGCAAGAATTGAAGTCTTCTGAAGATAAAGTTTTATTAAGTCTTATTATTACGCGGCTTCATGGAATACTCGATTCTGATTGGTCGGTCGCCACATTCAAAGGTCTGTAATTCCCAGATAACAGCTAATAACAGGCTCATCCAGGTTGACCGTTATACGTATCACTCCGCTGTTGCTGACAGTTTGGCACCATCTTGCAGCTTACAACATGTCTACACCGGACAGGAGCGACTCGACAAGACAAAATATTATACAACCTACTCTGCTGTCTATACTGGATGTGGTGCGAAAATGGTTTTTAGCGGTTGCTTTGTTGCGTCCAGTTTAGACAGAATGGGGCTGTGCAACAACTGTCGCATTCGGTGTAGACACGGTGTTAAAATGCTTAACCACGAGTTAAAATGGAAAATAGAAAAAAATGCAGATAGATTGACACATCCTGACACAATGTGTGAATTTTTTGGGTGAACTATTCTTGTATAGGAGCACTAGCGACCACCTAGAACAGTCGTCAGGTCATTATATTCCAAATGCGTGTGTTTGTACATGCCTCGACATACATGATTGTGTTTATATAAGATTGCACTGATCTCCTCGGTATACACACAGTTGACAGATGACCTTTTCCAGTCAAGCTTTGTTTCAAAAAGCACCCAGTGCCTAATACGGCATGAA
The DNA here is from genome assembly GCA_032357445.1 of Enteromius radiatus. Taxonomy (NCBI): domain Eukaryota; kingdom Metazoa; phylum Chordata; class Actinopteri; order Cypriniformes; family Cyprinidae; genus Enteromius; species Enteromius radiatus. The sequence continues at coordinate 12,269,210 of JAUCMS010000002.1, read as the reverse complement.
ATCGCACACAGCCTTGGATGACACATGTAAGCCTACGCATTTAAATGTTTGCAATGGTGTTTGACACGGGGCTGTTTTTCTGACTTTTTCTATGCCAAACATTCTCTTTGCTTTATCATTATTACAGCAGTCCAACAACGTCAACAAAATTACACTCTATGGCCGGTGAAATGAAGTGTATTCTTTTGAAAATGAATGCTGAATACACAGCTCTATTGCTGGCGGTATGAATTGAATTTGTCTGATAGGATTCTCTTTATTTGATTATGAAAATGGACTCAAGTCAAACCAGCGGGTATTACACTGCTGTATTGCACCTGAATAACTCTTCTAGACAGTGTGTCTCTTTATCTCTTTCATTGTCATACTATTGGCTTCGTGTGCATGCACACACACACTCGTAACCCACAGGAAGGGTCGGCAAGCATGAATACGATTGTTTAGGAGCTTTAGATTACTAATGCTTAAATAAAAGGTCAAAGCACGTTTCCCCCCCACCCGCCACCAAGCAGCACTTGCAAATGAAAATGTATTTGAGTATCAGTTCTGCAGGTTACAGAAAGGTTAAACAGGCCAGATTAAGGACCGCCTGACATCTTGGCACCTACTGGCGAGAACTAGCATTCATTAGAAAGATTTCAAACTATTTTAATTTAGCCCTCAGGGAAAAGATCATTATTTTATTTATTAGTAATGAAAGCTTCAGATTGGATTGATTTTCTGAAAGCTGGTAGTTTAGTGAGATTTGAAATCAAAATCGCTTGATGATATCACCTTTTTAAATTATATTTGTATTATAATTACACTACCGTTTAAAAGTTTAGGGTCAGAAAGAGTTTTATTTTTATTTTTTATGAAAGCAATTTGCTTAAATGAGAAATGTATATTTTAAATCAATGCTGTTCCCTGTGTTCATCAGAAAATCCTATTTTTCCACCAAAATATTTAGCATAACTGTTTTCTACGGAAGTTCTAAGCAGCCATGTATCATAATTTTTTTCCGTCTTGTTTTCTCGTTATCATGACTTAATTTTCTCGTGATCTTGACATAACAAAAGTTGTTTTCTTGTTATCACGATTAAATTTTTTTCTGGTCTCAACTAAAAACTAAGGAACTTTCGTAAAAAAAATGTTTTTTCACGACTATGGCGAGACAATCTCGCGCATTGCGAATGCTTCTGGTGGTGTAGTGTACCTGCT
>JAUCMS010000002.1:12242637-12259119 GCA_032357445.1 Enteromius radiatus | reverse complement strand
AATAGCTCTTGCCTTTTATAGCGCTCTCCACTTCCGCATACTTAATCACCGCTCGGTGATTAAAGAAAAACTCCTCTCCTATTATTATAACTCCTATTATTATTATTATTATTATTATTATTATTTTTTTAATTCCGCCACAATCTCTATAAAATAGTAATAAATACTATGGAAGTATTCCTACTTTCTGCTGAAGTGACTGATCATATGTATGCATTACATAAATGTTTTTCTCCCAGCTATATTAACTTTTTTCTGTTCTCAATCCACCTGCAGTATGACAACTTGAGTGATGCAAAGTAATTCAAAACTAAAATGGCACAAACCCTGTTTCTATTGTTTTGTTTTGTTTTTTCTGGTGTGGCCCAGCCATGTTTCAGACTGCTGCCCGGCTCTCATTTTAGCAGGAGGTATCTGGACCTTTGAGATAGCCACTTATCCCCCGAATCCTCTGCGTCTCAGGGCAATCCCACCCCACGCCACATGCCAACATCAAAGCCTCGCACGCCACTGCATCATGCCAAACACAGCCCCCATATCGGCCCGTCTACCCATCTCTCTTTCTGAAACATTTGTAGGGAGTGGATGACAATCCGTAGGTTTTTTTTTTTATGATAGCTGGAGGGAAGTACAGAAGAGTTAGGGCTCTTGGAAAAAAGCCGTCCTGAATACCGTCCAACAATTCAGCCCGTATGTGCGTGGAAGCTCAGTTGTGCGCAAACATATTATTCTCTACGAATAGGTTGACTCTGCATTAAACATTTTTGGAAAAATATCATGCACTTCACCCTTGTTCACCACTTTTTTTAAAGGCCAAAGAGCGTTCTGGGATGGACCTGATGGTCTTCTTTGTCTCACACTGATTGTTTTGCTTGTCTGAGTTGGGCAATGTGGCATTTAGAGAGAGGAAGGAATTTTATTCTGCTGCACCAAGCGGGGAATGAATGTCTGTCCGCTCAAAAAAGCAGATATGCCAGAGGGAATCTTGTAAGATTGAAAAATGAAGCAGGGAACGAGAAGGTAAATGTCACTGTAGTACATCAAAAAGAGGACAGTGACAAAAGTGTGTTGAGAAAACGGTAGGAAAGTAAGACGACAGGTATATTTTCAAGCCTTATAGTGACTGATAATAAATTATCCTCATGTTTTAAAGGTGAAGTGTGTGGTTTCAGAGACACACGGGAGATTGAAAAAATATAGGTTTTTTTCCAAACAGGTTTCTCAAACAGTCTGCTCTTCTGCCATTGGTCAGGCAATCAGATAGCCCCACCCAGAAGTCACTTAATTGGATGAGCCAATATCGTTGTTGTCAGGCAGGCCAGGATAACAAAGACCAATGTTTGGAGAGTGTTCACATTTTTGTTGAGAATCACCTGACAATTGTTTTTTTTATAGTGTCCTTTGCTTCTAAAACAGTATAATAAAAAAGATTAAAATAACTGATAATAAATTATGCTTATGTTATAAAGATGAACTGCATCGAAACCACAAGCAGCACCAAACAGAATTGCTAAAATATAAAGCTCTTCGAACATTGGTCAGATTGTCAGATAACCCCACCCCCTTTCAAGCCATTGGCTGAGCCAGTGTTGCTGCTGTCAGGCAGATTGAGATACTCAAATAAAGAGCAATGCACTGAAAGTGTCACAGTGTTTACATTTTTGGAGGAATCAACTGACAGTTGGATTAGTTTAGTTGTCTCTGCATATACACCTTTGAAACTCCTTGCTATCCCACCATTTTTGCCTTTGTAATGTAATTGGGGATTCCATTACCTTTCAAACTGAAATCCCTGTCATTTTAGTTCAAAAGAGATGTTATATACTGCACATCACTAAAACGCGTGTCAAACAGTCAATGCTGCATTTCCCTTGTAAGACATATGAGAAACACTCATAGACAAGCCATCAAAATGATGCCATCTTTGGGAATTATTTTCTTGTGTTTATGACAATTGCTACAATTATAGTGTGAAGAGCCTGTCGACAGAAGATTTCTTCTCTGAAATACTTTTTGCTGCTAACTACTTCCCAGAACAAAGTAGACTTTGACTCACAGAAATATGGCAACTTTAATAACTTAATTCAGTGGTTCTAGTGTTTTACTACTGTATGTATTTTTACTAGTTGCTCAAGTCAAAAGAGTACAGCATCTAGTTTGCTCCTTGTATGGCTTCCTCCTTCAACATACAGTACATACATTTTTATAATATGCTGATTTGCTGCTCAAGCAACATATTGCGTCATTTACAGAAAATGGTCATGCTGCATAATGCTTTTGTGAAAACAAAATGGGTTTTTTTTAGTAGTCTTTGATAAATATGACGTTAAAAGGAACAGACTTTATTTGAAATGGAAATCTTTTGTACTGGAACTGGCAGGTCATATTTGATCAGAATGTTCTTACTGAAGAAAAGCACTCATTTCTTTCAAATAAAAATCTTACTGACCACAATTGGCCCAATTTTAGTAGTATAATAGTAGTGTGATTATTCATGTTTTTTTTTTTTGTCCATACTGTCATCTACCAGGTGAAATCTGTCAAAGTCGAAATCATAATAGCACACTTTTCCTCAATAAGCTGTGTGATCACAGCGCTGCACAATTACACATCAAAGGTTAAAGATTAAGGCTACAGGTTTGTATGAGTCAAGTACTGTAAGAGCTTCAGCAGTAGTTTTGCTAGTCTTCACAAACACCGCTAATAGTCACAAAGCCACAGGCACTCTTGTGGAAGTCTTTGGTAGATGATGGTTGCTCTCACCCACAGAAGCTTTCCAAACACAGCGAGTGGTCAATCATACTGATGTCCGCCAACCAAACGGACCCTCAAGCTTTCAGGATTGTGTAATTGGCGTACTTTATGGCCACACAGAGTGACCACAATGGCACCTGTGGGGGCTCCTTGAAAGGCTATGTCAAGACTCTCTTGGTAATGAGTGATTCTCATATTGTCTTCTCCATTTCTGCTTTTTGCGCTGTTTCTTTGACCTTCATCATAACTGTCTTGTAACTGATGACTGTCCGTTTAATGTTTGTACGTGAACAGAGAAGATAGAAACCTTTTTTTTTTCCCTATCTTCTCTGCGTGAGGCAGAGTGTGTTAATGGAAGGAGATGGAGTGCAGTCTGAGCACCTGTCTCAAGGTTAATGGTTTGACGTTCTGTAATCTCCTGAATGTGGCGGCACTGTATGTGTACCAGGTGACTGATGCGTTTATTGAGGAGACATTGGCCTTGTTTGAGAACTCAGAGTGGGAAATGGACTGTGTTGCTAATAGCTTGTCATTTTAGCACCATATTTGTTTTAGGTTAAAGGGCCTAGCTGCACACAAACATTTAGTGATCCTAGTTTTTCTTCAGGCTAGAACATTTGAAATCAGCATTAAACTAATGAATGTTTTCTTATTAAAGCTATAGAAGTCATTTTTTTCAGGAGCAATGTGTCATGTTTTTTCATTTTACTTTAGCATATATAGCCAGGAGAACCAACTGTCACTTAATGCACATATCTGACATAAAAATGGTTTCTTTCCCAGCTATTTACCTAGACACAACCATGTTTTTTTTAACTTATGTGTGTTTTTCATATAAACTTGTGTGTTTTTTGGCATTTAAGTGCAATAAGACATGAACAAGAATTTAGTTTAATACTGAAATTGTGTGTGATAGCCACTTTCTGTGTGCATTCTTTAGATGTGCGCACTCAGAAAACCGTATATCAGAAGTTTAAGCTAATGTGACTTTAAAACGCATGATTTCAGCATGATAGATAAAATAATCAAAACCAAACTGATGTTTTTTGTCAGAGTCTCTGATGTACGAGCTATAAAGGAGCAGCCGTATTCTGGAAAAGGGGGCGGAGTGAAGCAGCTCTTTTGCATTTAAAGAGACATGCGTGAAAACAGCATGTCAGTGACAAAACTCCACTCAGGTATTATCAGAATGATATAATTAGTGATTTGTAGGGTATTTTGAGCTCAGACTTTACAGATGCGCATTCTGGGGACACCTGAAATTTACATCTTGCAAAAAGGGGCATTAAAGGTCCTACAGTTCACCCAAAAATTGTAAATCTGTCATCATTTAAACATGTCATTACAAACCTGACTTACTGTGGAATACAAATTTATTATTTTATTTTATTTGGTTCATACAAATAAAAGTCATTGGAGGTTCAAACTTGTTCTGCACTTGTTCTGAATCAACTGAAACATTCTTCCAAATATCTTATTATTAATTATTCCTTTTATATTTAATATACCCTAGTTACCAGTGAGAGTCTGTAAGATTATTTCTTTGTTTTTTTGTTTTTTTGCTTTTTTAAAAATAAAAGTACTACTTTCCACAAGGATGCTTTAAATTGATCAAAAGTGATACAGCAAAAGAACACTCATAAAAAACATTTTCAAATAATCATGTACGCCTCTTCACACAACCCTGTAAAATTTTGCTAATGTCTTTCTCATCTATAGCTGCAGTGGAATTTAATATCTTTAAATGTTCTGCCATCATAATCAAATTCTAAACCGGCTTATGCTATGGTCATGTCAGTTCACTCACCCCATTCATCCGCATGCAGTTTCCCTGATGAAACAATGCTTTATGGAATAAACTCACTGCCTTTCTTTTAGAAATAAAAATAAAAAATTAAATAAAATTAATACAGAAAAAAATATCTGCCCACCAGCAAAGCTTAAAAACATTATCTGATTCGCTCTGTAATATGTGCATAATCGTTTTATAATCTATTGTGATATGAAGCTCTTAATAAATGTTGCTTTGCAGATCAAGAAGCTTTAGATCGAATGGATTTTCAAAATATTTTGTTGTTGTTTGAACAGCTTTGTTCCAATCTGTGCCCGACGCTAATCTGATATATAAAGAATATCAATATGAACTGCAGCATTATTCTGTGATACCACAGGACAAACGCTGTGATAACACAACGAAACCAACCAATCAAAAAACTAACAAGAACGCTGGGTTTCCAGGAACACATGCTATACACAGGCATGCATATCAGTGCGATTTGTGAATAAATGTTATGTGTGTTTGTGCATATACTGTGACCGCACACACCTATCTCTTTCCTGAAGCGTGGAGTGCAGACAGATGTGTAGGTGTACGTGAGGATAGAGGCATCCAGCTGTGAAATCGCTCTGACTGGCATTTCCGTATGTGTCCCAGCACTCTGATTCCCAGCGGTTTATAGCATCTCTTTTTTGTTTGTTTCTCACCAGTTTTTTTTTTATTTTTCTGTTGCTATTGACGTTTTGTATACTTAAAGTAGAAAAAAGTTTGCAGTAGGGTTTCTACACCAACAAACCTTTATTTTTATTTTTTACATTTCAGTTTAAAATTCACTTGAATATTTTTGGGACTGTCCTTCAAAGCAGGTCTTTTAGAATATTGCATGTTTATATATGTTTAATTTTAGTTATTTTTATTCATTTATAATTTTTTAATTCATTACAGAAGTTTGGGGTAAGTGCGTTTTTGAAAGAGCTTTCTTATGTGCATTTTTTTGATTGAAAATACAGTAAAACAATTTTAAAAATGTACAAAAATGTGATGCTTAAGAATTTTTTTTTTTTATCATAAATGTTGGGAAAAGTTGTTGTTAATACTGTATTTTTATGGAAACTGTAATACTTTTTTCAGATTTCTTTTCTAAAAGTTTAACAGAATTAAAAGTTAAATAGAAGAGAATTAAACAGAATGTAAAAAAGTAAAACACTTTTCCCGCACTTTTGATCAATTAAACGTAAATTTCATTATTATTAATATTTCATTGCAAGCTTTAAAATATTCAAGAGTCTGCACGTGATATATTCCAGTGAACCCTTCTCATTCTGTTAGTCGGAGGACTCTGGGCAAAAACCGAGCAAAAATAAAACATGCTCTTTATACCACATAATTGGGTCATTCGGATGATTGCAAATTCCATCTAGACACTAATTAAGGCTCCTAATTAGCAGAGGGGAGTGAGAGTATGCTCAAATTCACAGGATAGCACACTCATGTCTCCATATGTCAGGTGTGTGTTGAGGAGAGGATGGTCAACCTAGTTACGCTGTGCACCTTTTATTTAAGTCCCAGAGTTACCATTGTTATGTAAGACATAAAGCCCTGTTTTTATTTTGGTCTCCCTCTGTATGTTCAGTCATGCATTCTCACTTTAAAGGCCAATGCATGAGCAAAGATGGCAGTATTAAATTAAAAGCAATCTTGTGATCATTACATCAGACGTGTAGTCATAATTTGATTTTGAAAGTAACTAGAGAGCACGAATTATCAGGCCTTTCTATTAAAGCATCACTATTATAGTGTGCAATAATACAGTTTTAGATGTCGTTGATTGCCAAATGTTTTAATTCATTTTTAATTGCCGCTTTTATTTTATTAGGGCCATGTAGTGTCACTGCAGAATTAGACTGAAACACTGCTGCCCAATAAATGCTCTCTGTGTGTTATGATTATATGAGTCTCTATAATCTCATAGAGGCTATTCAATTTGAGCTCATGCTATTTTAACACGGGTCATTCACTCCTCAGAGAAATGGCACCTCTATAAAAATGAATAGAAATAGTCTAGAATCAAATTACCTTTGATAGTGTTTAATCATGATATTGATTCATTACACTGAAGCGAAGTATTATTTATTTATTTATTTATTTATTTATATTTTGTGGCATTTATTTTAAATAGCTTCAGAGCAGAGGTATGTGAAAATCCTAATGGCAAGCAAGTGTAGTCTACTTTATTATTTATATATTAATATAATGTATTTTATGCAAATAATATGTATACTTTTGACTGTACTTGTATTAATTCATTCATTGACTTTGTATTTTCTCTTACCCCGTCCCCTCACTGTTATCTCTCTCGTTTTCTCTGGCTGCATCTGTTTCTCTGTATCCACTCAGTGTGAAATTGATCAATTTTGCCTCAGTGAGACTTCTCTCCTCAATTAACGGTAATTGCATGTTTCTGAGCCCATATGATAGTGTTTGTGTGAGTGTGTAGATAGTGTTTATATGAGTCGGTTTTAATTTAAAATAAATGAACTGTTAGCGCATCCACAAACTCCATTCCCACCCCCCTTTCAGGAAGCTGGTAATTGTGTGTATTTCACTGCTGGTTTAGTTATTTGACAGTAAGTCTGTATGTGTGTTTGTGTGTATGTGTGTGTGTGTATGTGTGTGTGGGGCTCCATCCATGTCCCCTCAGAATGTGTGTGTATGCATAAAACATAAGGGTGTGTAAGTGTGTGTTTGCATGAAAATATTTTCAGCCGCTGTCATGGTAGTTGACAAGAAAACAAGACAGAGGAGAGACAGGAAGTGAGCAAAGCAATGACAGAGCTTGAGCTGATTTTAATGGCCTGTGCGCTGTCTGACTGAAGATTATACCAATGACAGAGCCAAAGGACAGAAGAGAGAAAGAGTGAAGGAAAACGAGAACAAAAAAGTGAGAGAGTGGAAGATTGTGGGTGAAAAAGGAGGATCATCTATCAGGCTAAAAATGCAGCTGTAAGAGTGTGTTTGGACCTATATTAGTGCATGTGCTGTTAGGTCTTTTTTTAAAGGAACAGTTTATCTAAAAATACGTTTTCTTTTATTTACTTACATGTTCTTTCAAACCCACATAAAAACTCAAAAGTGAAATTTTCTCATCGCTCTATTTACTGTAATTAAAGAGAATGATGATGGGGCCGTTGAGCTTCAAAATAACAAAACAAGCATCAACAATACATTAGCAAGGTGGTTTCTGTCCAGTCGTTTTCAATCTTTTTATGACTGTATGTTGAATACAGTGCCCAGAATATACTTCAAAATGATTGGTTTCATGTGAATTATTTGTGTATTTTTGTGATGTTTATACTCTCATTCTGACGGCACCCATTCACTGCAAATGATCCGTTATTAAGCAAAACTCTGCTCTGATGATGAGAAAACTTGTCTACATGAGTGTAAGTACATTTTCAGCAAATGTTCATTTCTGCTTGAACTATTTCTTTAAGACAAACTTGGCAATTGATACAAAGGAAACATTTATACATTTACAGAGAAAGCTTATTTCACTCATATTCATGGCTACAGATTCCATAATTAAACAAGGCTAGAACAAGTTCAAGTACACCACAGAATCCACTTGAGCTTGAAGTTTGTACCGTATCCAACGCTGGCAAGTGCTGTTCCGCAGGACGCGGATCCCAACAGCGCCACTGTGTTCCCGACATCCTCAAACCTCTGTGCTAATTAAGACTATTACAGAGCTGCAGCAGCTCCTTCAACAATCATGCTCGACTGCGCCGACATGACACTGATGCGTTCCGAATGACATTATTGAATTAACCGTCTGAAGATTTCGAAGCATCCAACATACCAAAATGACTTTGGAGAGATGGAAAAACATGCCAGAAATGTGAATCCGCTCACTAATGAGGACAGAGACAGACAGGACAGACGGTTTGGGCTGGCGCATGCTTTGGAGCAAGTTGTAGAATCATCACAGTAGTTTTTGCTAAGTCTGTGTGACACTGTAGATGGTCTACGGTTATAAAACAGAGTCCCAGGTTGCGGCATTTGATGTTAACTCAGAAAGCACACGTACTGTAAGACAGTACTGTCAGAAATTGAAAAGTTCTGTTACTTAGTAGGTACTTGAAAAACACTGGCTTTCAAACGCATCACTTTTGACAGCTACAAGTGCATACTGGCGTGATATGATGTTCAGCAGTCTGTTACATAATACAGAATATGATCTTTGCATTATGCTAGACTTTTTCCATTGTATTTACGATCCCTTAACACTTTGAGGAATTTAGCATTGAACCATTGGTGAGCAAGGGGTGTAATGCTAAATTTCACCTCAACAAACTTATCCATGGCCGCAGGGGTAGTACATTTTCAACAAATTCTCATTTCTGGATGAACTACACAGTACATGCTGCACAGATTTTGCCCAATCAGATGCTCTTTAGACTATGACTCCCCCTTGTTTAATGTTTTAACCTATTGGCTATGTCCCACTTCAACAGTTCTTCTGTTAAAGGTTAATGAACTCTTTAATCGTATTTGCTGTGTGTAACAGCAAAAATCATTCCATATTTGTACAATTCATTTAGATAGGAACGTGTAGAATTAAAGAAACAGTACTTCATGTCCCGCTGTGTCCCGGCGAGTGTTCTCCAGATATCATTCTCTTTGATAAAAATCATTTTACACCTCTTCGCTGCAAACTACGAGGTGCTGATCCTCCCAAACCATTAGCTCTGAGAAAAACTTTTACAAGTAGCTTTTAAACATGAATGTCCCTCTCCCACCATGATCCATATTTTACATTGTGCTCACAGTCCAATTACAAAGTATCTGAAATAGGCCGTCCTGGATCTGTCATTTATCAGCTTCCATACTATCACAACTCTCTCTCTCTCTCTCTCTCTCTCTCTCTCTGTCTCCTCACTGCACCAGCAGGGAATCAGGAAGGAGGAAGATAGAAATAAATGATGGACTGATGTTAGGATTGAAGCATTCACATGTCAGTTTTTACCGTTTCAAAAAGGACAAGACAGCAGGCGTTTGGGTGGTGGGGCTTTCAAGCCATTATGACTGACAGCCCTGTCTGTCCATCCGTATACTCATACTTCATATGTGTCTATTCGTGTGACGACCCTTTTTTAATTGAATGAAATGAAGATTCCCGAACGGGAGGGGACTGCTTTAGTTTAAAGCGAGTAGCGTTTGAGGGTTTGACATTAATCTGCTGTGATGTAGCGTGGAATGATGCAGAGAGGCAGGCCCTGAGAGAGCACCGCGATGAATAAAATAGCTAACGCAATGTTATCACGCAAATTATGGCCTTGGGAAGACGCTTGCTCAAGTTCCTTCTCTCTGAACATTCATATTCAAGGTAAAAAATTAACTTTTGGCCATGCATGATTTAAAGAGGATGGGAATTTCTACTGATTATGAAACTGTATTTGGTGTTATTTTTATTAAAGTGTTTTTGTTTTTTTTCCTGGCCCTATGTTAATATTTACACACATTAAAATGTATTTCCCTGACATATTAGCATAGAAATAGAAATAGAAATAAACATGTCTCTCTCTCTCTCTCTCTATATATATATATATATACATACATGTACATTCTCTGTAATCAAAACAACAATGATCACTAGAAATAGGTGCCCCCAACTAAGCAAGGAACCAAAACCCCATCCGTGTGAGAAAAAAAAACCTTAGTTGGGACGACTTAGTTCGGGCCAGTTCTCCTCTATTCGAAAATTAATTTGAAAAAATGTCTGTTTATATTCATAAATGATATTACGTCTCCACACAATTATAAAGCATAAGTTCCTTCCGACTCCGATTTATTACAAAATTAAATTGACAATTTGTAACGATGGTTGATGTTTTAGATGATTAGGTAAAAAGCTTTAAAGCATCTTAACATTTAATGAATATTTATAATGCTCATTAATCATTTACTTTATTTATGAACCTTATGAATAAAGAAACATGAGAAGTAAACAGCAGTATCACTTTTTAAATCTTTCTTAAATGCGCAAGGCCTGTGGATTGGATTGGGTCACAAATATGGCAGCCTGGCCGTACAGTAACATAAATAGCGTATATTACATTATTAATGGTTTGAGAGTAGTTTATCCAGACATCTTCATTCTAGACAGCTAGCTGTTTTTATTATCTAAGATGTCTTCAGATGTATTTTATTTCCTAGAGTATCTCTATACTGATGAAGCTCTTGTGATAGTGATGAAAGATGCACTCAATTTCAATGTGTCTATGTTCCTGATAAAATGTAAATTTTCTTCCTAAAGCTTTAGCCTTCATTATCAAACCATTTGTCATTGCCGTTTCTCATTGACTTGATGTCTCTTGCTCTGGATGTCTCACTCCCCTCTCCCACAGCCTATTTTTATCTCCTTATCCTTTCTCTCTTCATGCACCTTCTCGTTGGCCCCTATGCTATCTTTTTCCACTTTTCTTCTCGCAAGTCTTTCATCTCTACTCTCAACTTACTCTCACACACACAATAGGTGAGGTAAAAACCGGCCTATATAATGACGAGCCTGCTTCTATTAGACCCTAAAAACCCTTTGTAATAAGAATTGAGTTGTCAAAGACAGATTAGAGGCGAGTCGAGCTCTCATCCAGGTCACCATCTCAGACCTGAGCGATCAAATAAAACCTCTCTGCTGTAGACATACAGGTTGAGAGACTGTGAGAGCGAGCCGGAGCACACAGGGGCCCTCAGACCTGAGATCAGATTAGCATGGCAGGATAAGGAACCGGCTCTTCTTTTCAGAGGCTAAATCGCTCTCGCCGATCCCCCAGAGGCTGCAGGCTTTCTCGATAAGTGCTTGACGACACGAGGAAGGCAAATGTTGCTGTTTGTGTGGGAGGATGATATCAAACTACTGATGCATGGTTTACTCTTGTTCCTCCTCTCTCTGCATCTCTCAGGCACCCGCTGTTGCCAACGCAGTTTTAACACATCATAGATGCTGCTCCAAAGACCCATTACCGGTGTATGGGACACCCCCCCGCCCCGCCCCCGGGGGTTTCCGTGTGGTGTTTTCGAGCCAAGTGTGCCCATTTAGAGTTATTTTACTCTGCACAGATGCCACTACAAGTGATCGATGTAATGTGTTTACACACATTTCAATTCTGATCTAAATGCATTTACTCAGAATTCATAGAAAGCAATGTTTCTCATGTTTGATTACTTTACAGTATTCCTGTGTGAAGACACTTTTTCATGTTGTTAGCTGGTTTCTAGGGTCTGGTTAAAGTATGTTTGTGAAAGTGTTCTATCTGGTGATACGTTTGTTTGTTTGCGACCGGTTTCTGGGTGTTTATTGATTAATTAATTTTTGTGCGCTGTTAAGTGGTTGCTAGGGTGTTGTTACAATTACTCGTGTTGTGACTATTTTGTATATAGTTTAAGTTTTTGTTATTTTATTAATAGGTTCAATTTCTATAATCTTCTGCTTGGTAACAATTTTATCACATACCAGGTGAAAATTGGAGGTCCTGTCATTTAGAAAAATAATGGCACATCTCTCTTCAACAAGCCACACAATTTAAGCTATCATTCATGTCATGTAGCACAACGTACTAACAGCTAGTGTTTTTTCTTTTTTCTTTTTTTCAGGTGTACATTTTGGCTCTCCATCTCCTCCAAAAGTCTTCCAGCTTTTCTTTCTAAAGTGTCTAGATATGAAGCATATGGTCATCCATCAGTGCTTCAAGGGGACCTTCAGATATAAGATAATAAAGCTCAGAGGTTTAGAAGAGAAGAAAGATTTATAACATCCTCTGTGAGAGTGCCACAAACTGCTTGAGGTGTCAGCAGGTAAAGTCTGTGTGTTGTGCATCTCTACAAAAAGCATCATGTTGTTACCTTAGCACTGTGATGTATATTTTGAAAGTTCATACAGTATTTACATGAAATATAGAAGGAATATAATGCATAAAAAAATTCTTAATCAGTATTTTTGTATACAGTAGGTTTACAATAATACTAAACACTGTTGCATTTACCTAACAGCTTGCTTTAATTAGCCTTCATTTCTAAAAGATATATCTTTGATTGCCTTCACTGTTTTTTGTTTTAATTAAACTTTCAGATTATTAACTTTCAGAATTTATTTATTAACTTATGCTTTTAAAACACTTGTTGGGCTAAGAAAAACAGTTTAATATAAATATAGAGATTTGTAGAATTATGTATTTATTTCTATTTAGTTTTTATTTTACCCATTTTATTCCAAAACATTTTTTAACACAATTGAAAAAATGGGGTTTAGAGTCTATTAAAACAAGTTTTATTTAATTAATGAATTAATGCATAGTAAGGCAACAAGCTAAGTACAAAAAAAATGTACTGTAATTTAGGCAGTCCATTGAAGTTTTGGGACTTTTCTTGGATTGCAGCATAAGTTTTCATCATGACATTGCAGTGATTAATAATTAGAGTATGATTTACCCTTGGCAGTGTTACATCTCTCTTTCTCTCTCACTGTTACTGTATAGCTGTCTCTTTTTCCTCTCACACTGACCATCTCTTGAGGACCGAGGAGCAGGTGACATTTACACCCGGTTGGCAGCTGCTGTTGGGCACACACTGACAGCAGCAGTAATGGGCATTTCAAGGTGGTATTTTCACTGCTTGCTTACTGGCTTAAGAATGGATGAAGGAAAAAAGAAGAAATGGGAAGAAAACAATGTATTTACTTACTGTATGGCATGTCTCTCAGGCATCATGGACTCTGTGCTGACTGTGTTTAGCTAGTGGCCAGCTGCTGTAATCTGCTTCTTAACAGAAAGGTAAATAAATGCTCAAATTCTTTCTCTATCTGTCTTGGTCTCTCACTCCAGAGTTTTGTGTTTCCTTCTCCATCTAGATATCGTCTCTATCACGTTGGTCTGCACAGATACAGGTACAGCGTTTGAAGGGTTGCAGTTTAACTAAACAAATAGTAAAAAGCATAGTCTTATTTGCTGGAGCCGTGAGTAAATTACATAAACTCTCTCAGGACTGCTGAATGAAAACATTCATGTTTTTAGCAGATGCTATCATATTTAAAGAGTGGCACAGATGAAAAGCGTCAACAGCCCTAAATTCACCAAACTTGACTGAATAAACAATATACTGACTTTTTGTAATGGCTACAGTGGGGAATTATTGATAAATGCTATTTAATAGGATGAATTACCCAGTATTCATATGATCAATCTGACTGACAACTTGTGTGACTTAATCATAATGTACAGTATTTGGATAAAACTCAGTTCTTCTGATTCTGCTATTTTTAACAGCTGCATATGTGCTGAGAATAACTTTGATGTTCGCTGTTCGTTTTGCGTGTTTGGGGAAAACTCCTCAGGGAAGACGGTGCTATTTACTCAAGACAAGTCTCAAGATGTTTGTCTCACTGTTCTAATTTCAGTAATTAAGACTATCCTTCAAAAGAAGGAGAATTTGTTGTTTCCCTTCAGTTTTTAAATATGATTTGCTCAGTACCCTGATATTTGTTTGATATTTATTTGCATCACACCTTTATTTATTTGCTTATCCATTTATTTTTATATATCCCTGCCTCAAATCTCACACATTTCTTTTTTGTGTAGGCATAAAGCACTTTTCGTTTAGCTATCACAAACTGGGTAGATTACTTACAAATATTAGTAATATTACATATATACACACACATACACTCATACACATGATTATGCTTGTGGGTGTTTGTTCTTTTATTTATTTTTTTTTATATTTATGCTAATGTCTAAATGAAGTGTGTGTTTTTCGTTTTGCACTTCAGATTAATTTTTACATCAAGTACATTAACTGCGAAAACTCATCTTAATTATATCCTTGCAACTGGAAATTGCACTGTGATGAATCTAAAAGGAAAGCAGAGCTTTGGCTAATTTTCAAAAACCTATTTGCATGTCATTTTCAAATAATCATCTTGTTTTGCTCTCTGTTAAAGCAGGATGGGCGTCACTGCTGTAGGTGTGCTGACATCAGAAGCGCTGCTGGATGCGGCTTTTGTTCTGGAACATGTTTTGGCTTGTGATATAATCATGCCTAAACTGTATCTGGGGAGATGGAGGTAAGATAGCATCTCAGAACGTCCTGCTGCAGATCTGCGGATCTGCCGTCCTCATACATAATGAACCAGCGGTGGAGAAACACAGCCACTCTCCACACCGGCCCACACCGGTGGACAGAGCAAACTCACTCCCCACTGAGATATAAATGGGAAATAGAACAGAAAAAAGGGGGGAACAGAAAAGGAGAGAGAGAGTGTGTGTTGATGGACAACAGGATGAATAAGAAACAATAAAAAAAACAGTGCCTCCTTTGATGCATGTTCTCTGCGGGACATTGGCTTTTCAGATTTCTTCTTTTTAATTATTTTGGCAGCTCTGTGGTGTAAAATAGGAACAGTAGAACAAAAGAAATCACTAATTATTAAGGGTTAAAACATTCACAACACCCTGAAGACACTAACCGTTACATGCAATCCTGCAGAAGCCTTCCATGCTGAGAGGTGCATATAGATTAAATACCGTGAAAACTGCATTTCCATGTTTGATTTGTAACCCTGAAGGATATTTTGCAAACACTCTTTATAACATTAGGTGCTGCGTATATACAGTAACACTTAGAAATTGTTATTATTATTATTAATAGAAACTGGAATTAATCCGTTTAATTAAACAAATCATTCTCATGATAATTCCATGCATTGTTTGATCACTTTTCCTGTGTCATTTTCTACGAATTGAACATATTTATGCATCTTGTTCGTGAGGATCTGCTGTCTGACTGAATAAAAGGATGCTTGTCGATCATTCAGTCAATCTTCTGAACATCAATGAAAGAAAGGGGTGGAGGAATTGCATCTAGAGTATGTTTTTGAAAGAATCAATTCAGTGAATGATTCAATGACTCATAACACACAAATAAACTTCAAAAGATGAACAAATCATTGTCGTGAAGTTCCATGAGCTGATTCATATTTTTTTGTTCACTGATGCATCTCTTTTGCAGTGTGTCAGTATCCTGCCTTCAACAAATTGACAGCCTTCAACAAACTAAACGTACTGACGCATCTCATTTGTGAATAAGGATCTGCTGACTGAACGAGAGGGTGTTTGTCGATCATTCACTATGGCTGGCATGTGAGTCAATCTTCACAACATTCAAAGAAAAGGGTGGAAGAACTGCATCTATAGTATGTGTTTTTGAAAAAAAAAAATAATCTCAGTGAATGATTCAGTGACTCACGACACGCAAAAATCAGCCTTAAGTCTTGATATATTCAGTACTGTTGGTGTGTGTGTGTGTGTGTGTGTGTGTGTATATATATATATATATATATATACATACAAACACACACACACATTTCCCAAAAAATATAGGGAACACTAAAATAACACATACTAGATTTGAAATGAATGAAATTTTCTTATTAAATACTTTGTTCTTTACATAGTTGAATGTGCTGACAAAATCACACAAAAATTACACTCGCATATGGTCTCACAAGGGGTCTGAGGATCTCATCTCGGTACCTATGGCAGTCAGGCTACCTCTGGTGAGCACATGGAGGACTGTGTGGCCCTCCAAAGAACTGCCACCCCACACCATTACTGACCCACTGCCAAACCGGTCATGCTGGAGGATGTTCCAGGCAGCAGAACGTTCTCCACGGTGTCTACAGACTGTGTCACGTCTGTCACATGTGCTCAGTGTGAACCTGCTTTCATCTGTGAAGAGCACAGAGCACCAGCTGTGAATTTGCCAAACTTGTTGTTCTATGCCAAACATCTTGCATGGTGTTGGGCTGTAAGAACCTGTGGACCTCATACCACCCTCATGGAGTCTGTTTCTGACCATTTGAGCAGACACATGCACATTTGTGGCCTGCTGGAGGTCAT
>JAUCMS010000002.1:12222785-12236223 GCA_032357445.1 Enteromius radiatus | reverse complement strand
TCATGGACATCTTGGATGACATGGGGGTGAGTAGATTATGAGCAAAAGTTTTTTGAAAAGTGAACTTATCCTTTAACTAACTAATAATGAGCAGCAAACTGAGGCAAAAGTTGTGGTCACACTTTATTTAAAGGTCCAATTCTAGTCATTAACAAATCACTAACTACGACTTTTGCTGTATTTTGCTCAATAAACTCCTAATTTGCTGCTTATTAATAGTTAGTAAGGTAGTTATTCAGTTATTGGGTAGGATTGGAGGGTAACACTTTAGAGTAGGTAACACTTGTTACCTGTTAAGATTTTTCCCTCAGTAAATTCTTCTTTTAGTGCTTATTAATAGTTGTTAAGTTTAGGTATTGAGTAGAATTAGGGATGTAAAATATGGCATTATTATGTGCTTAATTAGCAGCAATAAATGGCTAATATTCTAGTAATATGCATGCTAATACGTAACTAATAGGTATAACCGTAAAATAAAGTGTTACCGATTGGAGTTTACATTTGAAATTTTGATCATCATAATGTGTAACAATTAAATATTTAATGATGGCAATTGAAAACCTTAGAGTTCTAGTTAATAATACAAATATTTATGGCTATCTTAAAGTATCTCTTTTCTAGGCAACAGCTGGTGTATAAGCACTTCTCATTACAAGTTGCATGTAATAAGAAATCGAAACTCAGTGCAGAGACGAGTTTGTTTGTAACTGTGAGATACTGAAAACATCATGAGCCGCTTGCATGTAAACACAGTGCCAGTGCTTCACTAAGAGACATATAGAACGTATATTTAAATAAATCAAATCCTTTACCATTTGAAAAATGCAATATAAATTGCTTGGTTTTAAGTATTTGTGCAGCCACAGAGAACTTTTTTTTTTTACATTGCTCCTTGTTAAGAAAGGAGGAATCTTGATGGCGCTACATGCTAAAAACCATTCATAGCTCCTTAGAAATCATATAGCAATGCCCTGCAACTACCCACAACATGCCAGTCATGCAAGTGAGTTCTGCATACGTATGCAGTACCGCTTATTTTCTTCATATTTTCTTCAGAAAACATAAAAATCTTGTTTGTGTGTGTTTTCTCAGCAGTGGTTGACAAGCAGTAATCAGCCTCAGGATTTGAGTCCCTGCAGGGGGTTTTTGTTGGTATTTGCATCAGGCAGTTAATGAAATGATCAACGAGAGAACAAAGAAACAAATAAATCAAAAGCCAAACCGAAAAAAAGAAAGCTGTGTCTTTGTGTATGCGCTACTGATGGCCAGATGTTATAGATCGTCAATTCTTTGCTGGGCTCTGGTCGATGTCATGCGCGCCATCTAATATCCTCCTATTTTCTTTCAATGCCACATTTAAGAATCGCACCCGAAGGATTAAAGCCTTTGCTGAGGGCTTCCCGCTGACCACGGGACATAATGTCATCTCGTTCCTGACTTTAATGTGTTCCCAGGGGGGTTTACTCTGCCCTCTGCACCGAATCAGACCATTTTAGCTGGGCTTTGCCACTTTTTCCATTTCCAAGTGGGTCAGTTGAGCTGCAAAGACTGAACGCTTGATCAATCTAACTAATTACGGCTTAATTAGAGAGCTTGTTCTAAACCGAGGACTTCACAATAACATGCCAATGAGAGCACCTCAAGACAAGTGTTTAATCAGGGAGGCATGACTACACAATGACAAAATGCAGCACTGATTTTTTTTTTTTTTTTTTGCCATCAGGAATGTTCATTATCTGTATTGACAACATTGTTTTACCACAAGGCTGATTTGCTGATATTGTGCAAGTGATACATGCTGAAAAAAAGAAGCCTAAACCAGCCGAAGGTGGTATGCTGGTATTTGCTGTCCAACAAGCTGTTTCAGTGATGCCCTAGAGGGGTTTTGGGCAGTTTACACCAGACTAGTCAAATTTCAAGTCCAAATAAATCCAGTTAAGCTGCTAAAACACTTTAGACTGAAATAAGAAGCTGAATTTCAAATTAAGATGACCACGAAAGCACAAAGAAGATTATTTTCAAATGTTTTTATGAATATATGCTTCTGTAGTCAGATTTTTTTTCCACTCAAAATTGGACTTTATAATTCTCAATTGCAAATTTATGTCTCACATTTCTGAGAAAAAAAGTCAGAATTGAGACTTTATATCACACAATGGTGAGTTATAAAGCTGTAATTCTGGCTTTATTACTCACAATTTTTTTTCTTTGTCGTGCAATTCTGACTTTTTTCTTGGAATTGCGGCTTTATATCTCGCATTTCTGACTTTATAACTCGAAATTGCGAGTTTATATTTCACATTTTATATTGTGCAATGCTGAAAAAAAGGTCAGAATTGTGAGATAAAATGTTGCAATGACCTTTTTCTTTTTTAATCAGTGGCGGAAATGAGCTTAGGACGTTAAATTAATGTTACAAAATATTTTTGTGTGCTGTTCTTCTTTACTATTACCATAAAATGTTAAACACCACAAATGTTTTCATCATTGCTAATAATAAAAATATATCTTGGGAAACAAATCAGCATATTTAAATGATTTCTGAAGGATCATGTAGCTTTGCATCACAAAGAATAAATTACAATTTAATCTACTTAAAAAGACAACCGTTATTTGTAATTTGTAATAATGTCATATTATTAACATATTTTAAAAACATAAAAATACACCCAAATTTTTGAAAAATAGTAAAATAGTGTTTATATAAATTAAAATATTTTGTAATGCCCATACTATAAACATATCTAACAATGTTGATATATTCATAGTACGCTGTTAATGCTGTATTTTCTGCTTGTTTTCTGTTTACTGCTTGTCTCTTGACCCCTTTGTGACCTCGCACACCAGAACACATTGAAACAGTGATAGAGAGAGAGAGAAAGAAGGGAGAACGAGGCATGCAGCGAGCTCTTTTATAGCAGCCCTAGTGCACTCTGGGTCAGATGAAGGCATTTTTGGATTTAATGAAAATTTAATAAACACATTTTCGCTCTGGTTATAGGCATTTCTCGCTTCAATCTTTATGCAAGCATTCTGCCATCCCTCTTTCGCTCTCCAGCCTTTTTCCTCTGAAAATAGATATCTGAGTGATTTTTCTCTCATGTTTCTGTTGGTCTCTGTAGGTTGGAGAATAGATGGTGGATCCACCCATAGCATACGTGATGAATCTATATATATCCATACATAGATGGGTGAATTGAATCAGCACGGAGTGAGACAGATCATGGCTGTGCTGTTCAGATAGGCAGCTGAACAGATGCTCAATAATTAACCCTTATTTGAACCGAAATCCCAGTAACCATAATTTTTAATCCCTGCGGGTCAAAATATAAAAGCAGATACCATTGATTTCAATTGTATGCAGGATGAATAGTAGAAACTAACTGCCGATGTTTATAGTTGTTAATATTTACCTTTTTTTTTTATCAACAACAGACATAATGGAAAAAGACGTATCATGACTTATTATGAAATAATTTTAACAAGCATCCTGTTGAGATGGATGGATGGATGGATGAATAGATAGATAGAATTTAAAATTAATAAAATGAATGAACATGATGAAATATTATGTTTCCTTCAAAAAAACATGAAATATAATTGTAATAATATGATATTATTTTTTTTAATAATATGCTATTTTATAATATGAGATTTTTGAGGGTCTTCATGATATAAGTCTGCAATCTAATGAATTTTCAAGTGTTCAGTTCAATTATCTGTAACTAACAGCATCACATGGCAGTGCAAAAATACAGCGAGAGACATTTTCGTCAAATGATGAAGCAGACTTAATTATGTAAAACCTATGTAAAATGTCTGCATCCTTATCTGACATACAGTATATTTGCTAGTTCAGTCTCGGAAAAGGATTTACATGCAGGAAAGATTGCAGAGGTCTGAATCTCTCTATTATTCAGTAGTTTGTCGATATTAAGCTGTTTGGCTTCAGTCAGCATGTCTTACAAAGCAGGAGGCACTCTTTCCCACAAGCAACGCTGAAGAATCTCCTTAGGTATCGGTTATGTAATATCTCACTCTATAAACTGCTATGGACTGAAAATGACTGTTAACCCCTCCCCTCTCTCTATCTCTCTGTTTATCTGTCTAGATGTTTAGCTGGAGAAACAGCGCTGAGTTCTGGCAGAAAACAGCCTGGTGACTTGTTTTGAGAACTCGGCCAATCGCAGCATCTGGCCTGTTGTGCTCCTCCAATCAGATGTAGGCAGCAACCAATCAGCAGGTATCACTCCCCAAAGCTGCAAGACTTGAACATTAGAGCTCAAGAGCTGCAGATCAATAAAGCCAAGAGACCTTGTCACATCAGATCTTACAAAATTATCCCAAAGACGCTACATGGCATGAATAAGTCAGTCACCTTCATGAAAAATAAAAAATGTGAATCATTAAACAGTCGTTTGAGGTTTCTACCTCATCGCTCATGGGAAAGGGCTCGCTTCTGTTCCTTCTAAGAGCTTCACCTTTGTGCTGTGATCCCTTCTTTCTTCATCTGCCAAAGTCCCTTCTGCCTTTGCTCTGAATGCCCAGGTGATTTTTCAATTTCAACAATCTGTCTTTCTATGTTCGCTCACATCACATTCTATAATGCAACCGTTACAAGCTGAAGCAACATTTGTCCCGTGTCTGAATACGGTATTTAAACTGAAGCAGGTTAGATAACAAGAAAGATTACAGTCATTTACTTTTCATTAAGAGCCTGCTTTGTCCTAGATTTTTCTTTTAAAAATTTAGGAGAACCCAAATAAATTATAATGAAACAAGACCCAAATGGGGATTTTTTTTTTTTTTGTAAGCCATATTTACATTTAAGATTTTTAATTCAACTCAAATTTAATTCAAAGTAATTTCATTATATGCACTGTCAAGTTTTAGTTTTTTTAAATATAAATATTTCCATATAGCTTTAATTTTTTGTTTGTTTCTGTTTTTAAGTTTAAAGTGCTCATCTAAAATTTGTTTTACTTCAGATTTATATATATATATATATATATATATACACAAATTTTAGTATTGCTTTCATTTAACCCAATTGTTTAACCCTGTTACCCAGGTTACTGTAAGAAAACAAATAAATACTTGTTTAATTAACTGGAAATATAGGTTATGAAGAACTATCAACCGACATTTGGTCCTAAACTGAGTAACAGCTTCTTATAATCTAAATGTATAACCTTGTTACCAATTCTGCATTCATTTTTATGTTTTATATATATATATATATATATATATATATGTATGTATATGTGTGTGTGTGTGTGTGTGTGTGAACACTCCAAATATCCCCTCAGAAGCAAACCAAGACCAGCTCAGGAGGTGGTCTGAGTACGGTTAGAATTAGCTTTTTTAACAGCTCTTCTGTTGGTTTAAAATAATAATTGATATTAAACCATTTAACCACTGGTATAGTAATTGATAAATTTGATTTCATTTTTACATTTTTTTTAATGGTTTGAATTTTGAAAGGTTCAAATATAAAATTTTATTTTATTTATTTAGCTTCTTCTTTTTTCTTTTTTTTTTTGTGAAAACCTGAAGACTAATTATGCACTTCAGTAACTAATGGATTAATATTGTTTTTCCAATAATTGTATTATCAATTATCATCAAAAATATTCTAGAATAGATAAAAATGTATTTTAAAGTAGTTCTTTTTCATAAGCGCCATGGCTGCTTAACGCATTCGTTTCTTATGACTGTAATCTAATGATGAAGAAGTGGGGATAAAATCAGGGATAACATTTTCTATAACAGCATCAAATAGCAATAAAAAATACAGTGACTGTGTAATAGACAAGATGTTTGGCTTTTTAAATAATAAATGCACTTTATCCATATAAAATGAGTATTAGAAGAAAATGTTGACAAGATGCTGCATCTCAGAATCTAAATGAAGTCATACCATTGAACATTAAATGAAGAATTTCCTGGAAAAATGCAAGTCAAAGTGAATGTCCACATTAAAATTTCTCATTGCTTGGTGTGTGTATGTTCACATTTGTGTGTGTGTGTGAGTTCACGTGCTTCTGTGCATGTCAAGCTAATCAAAACTGTTCTGTTTTGATGTGCTAGCTCTCTGTGGTGTTCTGCTTGAACAAGCTTCTGAAATCAATTCCCACCCTTGATTGTAACCTGCCTCATTTTATTTATGTAATTTTCTCTCTCTCTTTCTCTCTCTCTCTGTCTGGCGAAAGCTGATGAGAAAGTCGAACTGTTTCGGCTTGACATTTCCAAGGAATTCAGCCGAGACGCATTCGATCTCACCCAGCCCGAAAAGCGCCACCTGCAGGTGCGTCTGATCCTGTTGTAGGTTTAGCGTTTGATTTATGTGGGTTCATCTTGATTTAACGATCAGGACTGTGTAAAAATGAGCGTGAAAGGCTGCGTTTATAGGGCAGCATGAATCATCAGCAGAAGTCTGACAGCATGCACCAATTTCATCCAATTTGCATTCGACAAGCATGTAAAGCAACCAAATCAAATGTTACAGAGTTTTCCTTTTCATCTCGACAAAAGGAATCTTCCTGGTTCACTCAGGCATTACGTGTGTGTTGGCAGAACAGAAGGAGTTGTACATCACGGCTGGCCGGTTCAGTAATCACAAAGCTCCCAGACTCTTCCTGTCTATCTCCCACACAGAAAAAGTGAGTGAGAATGAAACAAATAGAGAGACGTTGAGCAAGAGAGAGTCAGACAAATTCAGGATTCTGGGACAGGTTAGAAGATATCATAATTAGCTTTTAGAAAAAATAAATAAAATAGTGCAAGCCTGTGGTATATCCTTAAATGGGAAAACAATTAATAGCTTTGCGTTTTAAAAATCTAATACAAAAATAGAAGTCTGTAGTGCATATAAAACAAAAATATAAAGTATGATCAATTTTTATCAATTTAAGAAAAATATGTTGTTTATAAATGAATTGTATTTATAATATCAAATATTACAATATAAATATATAATTGTATATGCATATAAATATTTATGTGTGTGTGTTGTAATATATACATCATAAATATACACAGTACACATAGTATGCAAACAAAAACTTATTTTTGGATGTGATTAATAATTTTACAGCGATTACAAACTGTATATAGTGTGTGTGTGTGTGTGTGTGTGTGTGTGTGTGTGTGTATATATGTATATAATTTAGAAATATCAAATATTAAAATATAAAATATGCAAAATATGAATAAGTGTGTGTGTGTATATATCTATATATATAATATATATATATAGTAATTTAATTGATATATAAAATAAATAATATATTAAATAAATATCATACTATTTTTTATATGATATAATATATAAATACATTATCATATTTTTATATTTCATTTTTGATATGCAATATGTAAAAAAAATTCATACATTACATAAAATATCAAATAAAAATATAAAATATGCAATATATATATATATATATATATATATATATACTTTTTAAAAAACAATTAAATCCAGTTCAAATCCAGCCTCTTGCTTTCCAGTCTCTTCCTCTGAGCATTGTAGTTTATTCAGAATTTCATCTACTTTAATTTCATTCTTTTATTGGCCAGGTCGCTCAGAGTTTGCGTGGGTGTGTGCACACAGATGCATGTTTCGTGAAGTTCACAGATTAAATTTGTTTTCTAGCTATTCGTGAATAATACGGAAGTACTTTCTGCTTGAAACTTTTGCAGTGTCGCGACATATTTATCTCTGAACAAGCCGGCACAGATCGTTGATTTGCATTTCAATACTTTTGGCTCACGGTGTGCTTTTAAGTACACATTAGTGGTTCCTGTCAGTTCAAATGGCCCAGTCTTACATAAGTGAGCGACAAGCGACTGGACTTTCCATTATGCCGGTACAATCTGCAAACTCTCAAGACAGCTGAACTGCAATGTCAGCTCTGAGCTGACTGAACACAATGAAACAACTGCCAACTCTCCACATGCTATTACCAGCCCACCCCGCGCTAATGGAACAAAGGAAACCTTTACCGTCACCCTACCGCAGTGCAGGCCAACACTGTTGGACAATAACACCAAAGACCTAGTGGGGGTCTGAGACCACACTGACAGGTTCCATTTAAACTACACATAAATAATGATGAAATAAAAATGTTTTGGAATGTTGAACAAAAAGTAAAAAACTCAAGTGCATGTGTGTATATATATATATATATATCACAACTGCTTGTAAAATTATTCGCATCCAAAATAAGTTTTTGTTTACACAATATATGTTTGTGTACTGTGCATATTACATGTGTGTATTTATATACGTATTTATATTTTTGTGAAAATATTCTGAATTATATATTGAATTATACTTTTCTTACAAAAATATAAACATATATTTAATTAAGTATAAATTATTATTTAAAACAAAAAAAAACACTGATAGTAATAGAAACATTATTAATAACTGAGCGCCAATAATAATTACAACTGAATTTATAATCATGATAATACGAATATTAAAGATCATGTGGCACTTATGACTGGAGTAATTACATTTGAAAAAATTGTATAATAAATATAATATTAGAATTGGGTTTTTTTTTCTAGTAATATTCCAGAATATAACTTTTATACTGTATTAATATCATATAAAATACTGATAATTTATATAAAACGGAATATTTAATGTATATATTTTTTTTACAAATTAAAATGTAATATATAATTTATTATAATAATTTTTATGTATAATAAAAAAAATTTAATTTTTAAAATAATTATAATGATATATTTATCTGTAAATTATATATATATATAAATTCTAAGTGATATATTTTAATATAATTATGTCAATATATTTATATTAAAAATTATATTCTAATTTAATTATTTTAATTCTAATTGATATATTAATATTAAGAATTATTATAAGTAAAAAAAGCACAAAAAATATAAATCTATAAAATAAATATAGAATTATAAGTGATATATTGTATAATTATGTAGTTATATTTACATATGTCTGTTTGAGTTATATGATTTCAGTTAGAAAAGAATGCAAAACAGAAGCATTTCGTCTAGCGGTTTCTGTAGCTCAAACACCTCTCTTCATTTCAGTGAACGTGATCTACTGAGTCTCTAAAAAGTTTTTCTTTTTTTCAGTATCCAGTAGATTGAGGGTGAATGTGATCTTTAATACGGTGTCGGGCTGCAGCAGAAGCTATCATTCCACGAAGTGCGGCAATAACTCTCAGTTGTGTTCAATGAGGAGAGATCAGTGGGCCTTTAAAAGACACCACTCTTTTATGTTATATTCATGCTTGCTGTTTTTTTTGTTTTTTTTTTTCTCACAGGCCAGCTGTCTAAAAGCACCACTGTATAATTGATGTGTTTTTGCAGGCACAGGCTGAGCACAGACAGCGGGCTATAAACCCCTCTCAACAACATGTTCCTCTACGCCTCCTCCTCCCAGATGGCCTCCCTCTATCTCTCCTTCTTTCCTTCTCTATCACACATGCACTTTCTCTCTCTCCCTCGCTCTATACCTCTCATACATATCTCCCCTCTCTGTATTTCTCTCCATGAGGACTAGAGGTTAAACACTAAATTGGTCATCCTCAGGAGAACTGGGTGATTTGTGGTGGCATGTCTTGGTTTGAAAAAGAGACAGTAATTATGAGCACCTCACTAATAAAGGACAAAAATGTGTGTTTCACCTATAAAAAGTTCAGACAGGACTATAATGTGTGAATGAAGGTTGGAGAGAAAGTGAATGTGCGGTAACTGTACTACATAGGGCTGGGTGATTTATATTGAATTTTCACTTCTATGGGAGGATTTATTTGGAGAAATAAAGCAACGCCAGGAATAGACTGGAAAATGGGTTTGAAATCATTTTCATTGCTAGCAAATTTCACAAAAAATTGGTAAAACATTAAATAAAATGGGAAATGTTGATGTAAAAAACAAAAATGATTTTTTTTTGTTTATTTACAGTACATATGTATTTAAATTTCTTCATATAACAATAAAATGTTCAAACTATAATACAATATATAATTAAAATTAATTTCTAAAATGGTCTGAGATATGTTCTGTGATTGTGATTCATCAGATCCATAATTAGATATTTATTTATATCTATTATGTATATATAAATACAAAAACATGCACAAATATATATTTTTTTAAATGTTACGTTTAAACATTCAATATATTTATATATAATAAGAATGTAAGAATACATAAACATTATTTTCTGTATGTGTGTTGTTTTATATGCATAATAAATATACACTGTACACTTACATATATTAGGTAAACAAAAACTTTTAATTTGTATGCAATTAATCATTTGACAACGAATGTAAATTTACACAATTAAATATATAAATATAAATCTTTTCCGTTTTTTCACTTTAAAATAAAATATAAACTATTTAATCTAATAATTATTTATAATATGTAATGATATACCTTATTATTATTAATATACTTCTTATAGATATTAAAATAAACCTGAAAAGTAAATCATCTTCTTTTAGTTCGAAAAAATTATGGAGTAAAATAATTTCCACTTTTTGTCTCAGACTTTTGGATTATTATTATTAGTTTTGTATTTTTATTATGTGGTTGTTGCTGAATTTTATACAAATTTAACACTATTTTGGTGTTTTTAGTACTTAGCATTACTTACTGCTTTAGTATAACACACATAACACCAGGCTTTTAAAAAAGTATTGCATAATTATTGTTATATAATAATTCTAATTATACATAATTATTACATTAATATGAGCTGACTGGCAGGTTAGCCACCATAAGTGGATAGTAGACCTTTTTTCAAAGCAATAATCCTTTGAAATAATAATATAATACTCTATTAAAAGTAGGCGGCATAGAGTCTCCTTGGCCTGTCCTACACGCTAGATTACTGTAATCTCTCCTCACACACTCTACCTGCTTCTCGTCACCTATTGGTCAGCACGGCTATAATGAGAGCAGGGGGCTAATGCCAGAGAATAATGTTTTTATGAGCGACAGCAGAGGTCGGAATTAATGGTTGACGAGAAGAACGCCCCGCGAGACGGGAAGTCAGTCCCGAGGGCATACAAATGGCTTCCTAATGAGGCTTGACATTGGTTATAGGTTATCAATGTGTGTGTGTGTGCATGAGACGAGAGAGAGAACAAAAAGGGGAAACGGGCACAAAGCGAATTTTATGTGCTTGCGAGCGCTATGAAAATGATACTTGAATTCATCAAGTCACTGGTGTAAAATGTCACATGGCATTACATTAATATACTTCTGTCTGCACCTGCTAACTGTCCTACTCTAGTTCGAACGCTATAAATATTGATATCGGGCATGAATATTCCTCCCTAGTAATGAACTGTTTTAAAGTGACTGACTACATAAATATGTATAGAAACTGCTGCGGGGGGATGATATCACACAAGGTAATAGGTATCAAGCCACAGGAAAAATAGGATCTGAAAAAGAAATGACTACTTTTTGACTATAAGATCACAGCAAAAGGAAGCATAATGATAGTAGTATTTGCATGTATTCGTACTGATCAAAAGTTTCTGTTCAACAAAGAATAGGCTACTGAAAAGTTCTGTTCACTAATCTATTCCGTTCACTATTCATTTACTTATCAAGGCTGCATTTATCTGATACATACAGTGAAAACAGTCATAATATTGTGACAATTTAAAATAACTGTTACATCAGAAGTTATTACAATATGCTGATTTGTATCCGAAGAAACGTTTATAATTATTACCAATGTTTAAGATAGTTTTGCTGCTTTATATTTGTATTTAAACATGATAAACTAACATTCTAAATTTATATTTATATTTACAATGACAATAACTAAAAAGTAAATCAATGCTTATGTACAGCAAGGATGCATTAAAAATAAATAATAATAATAATAATTATATATATATATATATATATATATATATATATATACACTGTTAGCGCAGAGTTTATATATAATTAAACAGTTTAAATGCAACATACTTCAATAATTTAAGATTTAGTTCATTAATATAAAAATGAAAAAGTCTATTCTCGTTTGTAGATATAGTGAAATGTGTTAAGTTAAAGTTTAATTTATTACATTTAAAAAGTTTTTGATTGACCACGCTGTTGCAATGAAGAGTTTAGAAGCCGCCATTTTTTGAGTTGTTGGTGAGCAGCATGTTTTATCCCATTTTTGTTTCATTTTTCCATTGAGAGGTTGTTTGTGAGTGCTGGAAAACACTGTCTTAAATATGTTTTTGCTTTTCTTTTACGCGGGTCTGGCTTGAACACCTGGAAGGAGAATTCGGCGGGCATAGTCGTGGCATCGACTGTTCATTTTCTTTTCTTCCCATTAAAGGGGTGTTTGTGAGTAACATTATTTTTGAATAATTTAGGGCATTTTGCTGTTAAAGTTCTTGATTTTTCACTCTCACATGGTGAAAACGATCCCACGTATGTGAAGCGTTTTTGGCGGACGTTTAATTAATTAGTTTATTGTTCACTTTTGTAAATCGAGGCGTTGTTTGCCAGCACTGAAAACACGTGGTGCTACTTTCACCCGCCAACTAACAGTGAAAAGTCTTAACATTAACCCCCTGGCTAGAAATGAGCCGTTTCCTTGTTTACACCAGGAATGTTTATGCACTTTTAAATCATTTAATGCTTTAAAAGTGCACTTATCCCGCTTATCCGTCTGGTCAACAGGCAAGTGCAGATGCAGCAAATAAGTTTAGCTGTCTATCTTGTGGGTTTTGCTCTGAGGCTGATTACTTGATTCACTTGAGTACTGTACATTTAAAAGTAAATCATAAAGTTGCATGCCCTTACAAAGGCTGTAACTTTGAAAGCAGTGTCTACTCCACTTTCGAAGCACACAAGAGTAAAAGACACAAGGAACAGAACTGGAAGACATTCAAATCAGAAATCCTTGTTCGTGATTACATTAGCCCAGACAGTAATGCTGCACAAGAGCAAATGTTCCATGCTGATGATATAGAAGAGTCAGAAGAGCTGAGTGAAGAAGCCAGCAATGATCTTCCTGATTTAAAAAAAAAAAACAGCTTGAGCACAACTTGGCATCTCTTCTGTTAAAGATGCAAAGTGTTCTGTACATACAGAGAGTTCTGTGCAAGAAAGACTTTGTCACAGCCACTTGTGCACAACAGAGTCAGAGCTGTGTTAAAGGTGTCATAGAATGCATTGAGAGAATATTTTAAATTGTTGTCTGATATGTACACACTGTAGAAGGTATGTAGCTTAGGTAAGGGGGGAAAATGCCCAGATATGGTTTTACAGGTCCATTTATAACACTAGAATTTGACCCTAGAACGAAACAGTCTGTTTTTGATTTATTTTGTTGCTCATTTCAGTAGCACGGGTATATGCAAATGTGGTGAGCGTAACTATTACGCCTCTAGACTGTTACCAAACA
>JAUCMS010000002.1:12212226-12222685 GCA_032357445.1 Enteromius radiatus | reverse complement strand
GTTATGTCCATGTACTCAACTGTTATTATTCAACCATGCCAAGGTCAATTCAGTTTTCCATTCTATGGCACCTTTAAGTAAATATCCTGACTTGGATGAGACAGTTTTAAGAGAGGTTATAAGTGCTGTGTCAGAAAATAACACAATGAGTTTTTGGGCCAAAGATGGACCTTTAGGGACTGCTAAAAGAAGAGCAGCCTATGTGCATCAACAGTTTCCACTGGTTATCCCAATTGAATATGTTTTTGAAAAAGAGCAAAAACCGCTTACATATATCCCCATTACATATATAACCCTCTCCATGCTCCATGACAGACTGCAACGGTTCAAGTTAAAAATCTTTGTGTTCTACTGAAGAAACAAAGTCACCTACATCTTGGATACCATTGAGGTAAGCGGATAAACATCTTACATTTTCCTTTTTAGATTAACTCTTCAATGAAGACTGCCTGCTGCTAATTTTCAGAATCATTTAATGAATATTTCCCAGACTTTTATTTTCAGTGTTGAAAATCACCCTTACTAGTTAATGATATGACAGGCTGAAGCTGTTTATTCACAATTAGTTTTTTTTCTTTGTTAGGATGTCACTGACGAGGACGTGTACAACCAAGTACCAGTAGGACTCAGGAAGTCCACAGCTAAACCCTTCCAGAGTGTGCATCATCTTGGAAGGCAACTCAGTGATGGAAGCAGACAACCTGCCACAGGCCTTCTGTCTTCTTTTTGGACTGATATATGCCCGGCACTTGAACTACCCAAAGTGTATGAAAAACACTTTCCATTTCATCCAGCAGGTATTTCTTAACCTTGGAAAGGTTGAGCTGACATCCAAAATTCAATCTTTGAAAAATTAGCTTGCAGTTGCAGTGTAAAAGGGTCTACTCCACAAGAGACTGAAATGTTTGTTTCATTTATTTTTACTTTTAAACTCCTTAATTAAACTCCTTAATTACTTACATTTTTTAGGGCAACCAATTTCCTTAAGTTTTATAAGTCAATTCAACTTAACCGGGTTTAGAGTTTATAGTAGCAAAACAGTAAAAGCTTACCATAAGTGATAATGACAACTAAAAAGTAAATTTATGCTTATGTACAATTAATGTCAATTGTAAAAAATAATATATATATAGTAGCAAAACAATAAAAGTTTACAGCATTAACAACAACTAAAGTGATATTGACAACTAAAAGTTTAAAAAATTTAACATTTAAAGCATTAAAAAAATATTAATTATATTGATTCATTATATTTTAGCATTTATTTGTGTAGAAAAGATTATTTTAAACTGTAATGAAATTTCACAATACTGTTTTTACTTTTTTTTAAATAAAACTCTTGCGGAATATAAGCCTTCCAAAAACATACAAAATACTTGAAAATATAAGATATGGGGTCGCAATGTTATGTGCTGACAATACAATTACCTATCAAAAAAGTACTGTGTGTGTACTAGAAC
Source organism: Enteromius radiatus (assembly GCA_032357445.1). Lineage (NCBI taxonomy): Eukaryota > Metazoa > Chordata > Actinopteri > Cypriniformes > Cyprinidae > Enteromius > Enteromius radiatus. The sequence continues at coordinate 12,221,225 of JAUCMS010000002.1, read as the reverse complement.
CCTGCTTTACTGTATGTTCAAATACCTATCAATTCTAATCAGATACTGTTGCAATATTAGACATAAACAAGCAGACCGAAATGAACCCTGAACGAAAATATCTCAATGTTAGCCCTGTGCTGGTGAGTTTCTCACTTTAGTACCTGAGACGAGAGCTCCTGGATTAATATCTCTCTCCTGTTGGCCATTTCACACCAGAATGCTTTCACAGCAAAGCTCGGGGAAATGGGGGGGGGGGAAGCAGAGCTGAGAAGGAGTTACACATACAAGCAGTGCACACAGAAGAGCATGAATTAGCAAAAACCAATGGATTTGAATACTGGAAACATCATGATGCACTTGGGGTGTTACAACAAAAGCAGTCTGATCAGTAGAGTAACCAGTCAATGAAAATGACAGCAAAGCTGCTACAACACATCTATATAATTGATTATTTGGTGTTTCCTCAAAAGAATCAATAATGAACTTCAGATGTGGCTAACATCTATTTATGTTTCAGAGAATGAGAAAATGATATAAGGTGAGTAAAAAATGACAATATTTTTCATTTTGAGTGATTTATCTATTTACATGCTGATAAAACTCAAATAAAGGAAATTTTTCTTCAGTTCTGATCAGATTCATGCTGAGAAATTCCAGGTTTTGCATGGTTTTTAGATGGTCTTTGTGGAGGTTTTCATCTGACAGACCATCTTGGTTAAGTTAGCTGAGTTTGCATCAAATGAGCCACAAAACCCAGCAGAGATTCAGATCCTCTAAGGACAGAGAGTGAAAAAGTAAAAGAAAATGAGGTGACATAAACCGGTGGCTTTCTTTCTCTGTCAGAACTGTAATTAGAAAAGCTGATGTGACCAGCACTCTGAACCGAGGATCAGAGGACAGAGAGAGAAAAAAAACTGCAAATGAAAAGAAGAAAAGGAAGAACAAAGGCCGGAACAGAGCACGACAGAGTGAGATGGACACCGGAACAGTTTAAAGAGGAAGAAATGAGGTACAAGAACGTGTGTGTGTGTGTGTGTGTGAGAACTGAGGGGGATATTTGAGAGACATGAGAAATGCTGTTTATAAAGGTCTTCAGACAGAGGACCACGTCTCACTAAAGCAAGGGCATGCGTCAAGGAGAAACACTTTTCACTCTCATGTTAAAAGAGGACGATGCCCTTCAGAATCCTGGAATTTATTAACCACACACCTTTATGCATAGACACCAGACTATCTGAACAAGCACAAAATAACCTGCATACTGAAAAGAAACTTTGCTATATGTATCAGAAAAACCAAGTTCAAGTCAAGACCAGTTTCTTTCTTTGTGTGTGTGTGTGTGTGTATGTGTGCATGTGGAGAATTTTGACAGTGTTCATCCAAAAAATTCGGTGCACAAACTCGATATAGTATGTAGTAAAAATATAGCAATTATACACAATTTTGTCGACAATTATGCACAATTCTGTAGGCTGTGTAAAAAGTTGGGAGGACAAAATTACTCAAGAACATAAATTCAAGAACTGTCAGCAAGCTATCTATCGCGCCTTGAAAGTTTGTGTAGTTGCATCACAGTCTCATTCGTACATATTTTACGAGGTGGAACATTTGTGCTAATTTGACAAATTTGTACAACCTCACTCTTATACGATTTGTCTAAACCCCATTGACGGGCAGGTTTAGGGATGTACGATTTAGCAAACATCGTATGGGTTTGTACGAATTAGGCACCTCGTAAAATATGTACGAATTGCCATGAGACTGGGCTGGTAGTCTTTTCATAAACGAAGCACTTGAATGCAACAAGCTCGAATGATTTCTTCATAAGTAGGCAACAAGATATTTGCGATAACACGTGAAGGCAGCAAAACTACTGTTACATTTTAAGGGAAGAAGTGTGGGATTATAATCATTTTTATTTTATAAGTACTTGGAAATTTTATGCATAATTACATTTTTAATAAAGAAAACACACGGGGTGTGTGATATGTACAACTTAGTGAGTGGAAATATGAGTCACTTTCTGTGGAGTTTCACATGTTTGGTCACACACCATATCACCAATGACCGTTGTTAAAAACGTATGGATTTAGAGTGAATCACCATCACAAGCCCTGTGAGGAGTTTTTCATTGCGTCCACAGGAATAGTTGCCTCCACGGTGTCACACACCTTCTAAAAATATACACTCGCAAGTTCACTTCTGTCACTCTCCCTCTCTCTCTGTTCCCCCACAGACACACACACACACACACACTAATCCGTGTGATTGAAGAGCTCTCAGAAAGGTAATTAAATTTGCCAATGATCCGCTGTGCTGGGTACACAAGCCTGCGTTCTGTGGAGGGGAACAGCGGAGCAGGACCTCAATAATAGCGGCAAGCTCATTCATCAGCGCAAGCAGAAGATTCCCTCATATTTCACTAAGGCTTTTTAAGACACTGCACAAGGCTGATCTATGTGGCCTACACGCTTAGAAAGCGCAAGGTTTACTCTTCAACAACAGACCCTCGGCGTACATTGACATAGCACTTAGCAAACAGTGGTACTTGTTTGTCTTGTGAGTCTGTGTGCAGGATTTATGCTTTTGGGATCGACTGAATATCAGCTGCTCAGTTCATCAGCTGCACAGAAGCTATATTTTATAATATTAACTGTTTTCAACTTTTCTAGTAAACTATGTTTTTTAGACTAAAATGCTATTGTTTTTTTTTTGTTACATTTATGAATGGCTGGGTTTACCATGTGCTCACATTTTCTAATTATAAGTTTAAGTGCCCCTGTTATGGGTTATGAAAGATTCATATTTTAGTTTTGGGAGTCCCAAACAAACAGGCTGAAATGCATGCAAGGTCAAAAAACACTTTAATTTTCAAATAATATTCATTTAATTTTGACCTTATTTGTTAGACAACTCCCAAACGATTCATTTAATTTTTCTAAACTCCTCCGGTGATTGGTTGATTTAATTTAAAGGTATTTAAATCAATGTTTGTGAGCTTTTAATGCTACAAAAATGGCATCTAGTGGCAAAGAATGAATTTGCATTTTCACTCAGACCACGAAAAAGTGATGATTCAAAGTCAACTCTTTCTTTTGAGAGACAATAATTTTATACACTGAGCACTTTTAGATTTAAAACTTTGTGGGATGTTTTTCCATTCTCTTAGAGTTGTGTTACACACTGTATTAAAGAAAAACATAATAGGGGCACTTTAAGATGCTACGCTTACTGTAAACTTACTGTAGCTACATTTTACAGTAGCATAATATTAACTGTTTTCAACTTAGTCAATTTTCTAGTAAATTACTTTTTTTGGTTCTTGCCACAATTGGTCTGCTCACACCTAGATTAATGAACCATATTTTATTTCATCTTGCTCGATTTTGACTAGCATTTTGGTTTTAGAGTTTAAACTTAGCTTCCCCCGTTATCTTTTGTTTATAGGTGAATTTTAGCAGTGTGGTGACACAATTGTCCCTATATAATGTTCAACTCATTTGTCATTTAGTGTTTCTCTAAAATGAGAATTTAAAATATTTTGTTGTCATATTTGTTGTAGCTCAGCCCATCTCCTTAAACATTACACAATACCACTCATTCATGCGTTCGCTCAGCAATTCTGGTCATTATTGTAAAACTAATAGCATGTGTTTAGGGTTACAGATAACGTGCATGGCCTCTGTGCATTTGTGTCTTATTTTGTTTGAGGATGGTGTCACTAGCCACTGCTGCCTGGTCTCTAATAGATTGGCCCATTTAGCATTTATTAGCATGCATTAGCATTCATTAGCTCCATTTCCAGCACCGATGGCAGTGACGGGAACTGCATCTAACAAGCCTTTATTCCAATGAGAGTGCAGGGTAAATGGATAATTGATTTTGAAAAAACTTTTTTGTCAAATCGTAGCAATAAATGAACTGTAAGTGAATTGGGCAGGTTGGAAAGGTGCATAATGGGGCAGGGGAAAGAGAAAGATTGAGAGATTGGATTTCTTTGGCTAAGCTCATTAGGATGATTTGGTTAACGCTTAGCCAGATGCGGAAAGAACAAAGCTTAAAAATGTTTGAACCGTTATTTCTCTTTCTTTCTCTTCGTGGAATCGCTTATGTAATTTGGAGCTATGGTGCAGTTTTTATGAAGGTGCTGCCAAGTGTCTGTTTGAATATTTGCGCATGCGATATTAGGGCACTGTCTGTTCTTATGAAGAACTGCCTCTGAAATAACAAAAACTGTGTTCTTCACACTCGCTTCTATATTAATGCAAATATTGATATTTCACTATTCATCTCAGTACAATTCTTAGAAACTTTAGGTAATTTATTATATAAATCCTGCATTCTTGTGAATCACACACACACACATAATAATAATAATAGTTTTTATTTACAATTTTCACATACAAGCTGTTGATTCACAAGGATGACATATATATATATATATATATATATATATATAAAATTGTTTTTGCAATTTAATTTATATGTTATTTTCCGGGTTTGTTTTATTATTTATACATTGTAAGCAAGTTTACAACTTGCAGATATATAATATATATTAAAATATATTTCATGTTTGGTAGAAATGCACAATATATATACCATATCAGTTATTGGCAGGTATTTGTTTGTCTTCATTTTGCATGGCATTTCTATTTTATTTTATTATTTTATGATATTTTATGAGTCAATTACCTTACCATTAATTAAAAGTATCTAATAGGAGTTTAACATGGGCATTTTTTAAAATATAATACCAGCAATTAAGTAAAAGTGTTAATAAAGCAAATACGGTTCAAGTTTAATGTGAATTTGGAGCATCACCAAGACCACCAACACGAGATTAAGTGAATGGTCCACTTGAGTGGGGAGACAAAAGATTTTTTATCATATTTATTATCAAAATTTGCACTCATGTTTACATAAGACTCACTAGTGTAGCGTGGGCACTAAAACCCTTTCACAACTCATGATTTGGACAATTCGGTGTCATGATCCAAACACAACACTTCCTGCAAGTGCATTGACAGATTGGAAGGTGTAAAGACGTGAGTGGATCTCATGAAACACATTTGAGTCACAGCAGAAAGAGAAGACACAGAGATTCATCTCTTTATTAGATTACAATTACTTGAAATTGCGAGTGCAAAACCGCAGATAAAAGCAGCGAATGTGTCCAAATGAACGAAACGAGCACGCAGAGTAAGCTGAATGATAAATCATAGCGAATAGCAAAACAAAGAACGAGTCGTATCCTAGGGGGGTCATGTAACAACAGAAAAACGTCACTTAAGCTAGCGTTCCACAATTGATTGACTGTCATCTGCGCTCGTCTTCCCCCAAAAACTGGGAAAGAAAGCGTGACTTGAAATGACTTCAATAGCTTTTGTCAAATCAATGCCGATCGGTACGATGAGTCACGTAAAGGGAAAGCGATAAATACCGGGCCTGACTAAAGAAGTGACAGTGGGTTGGCAAATTTTAGGCCATTTCCTCCTTTTATTCTTCCCTTGTCTTGTTAAAGTGAGCACAATAGAGTTCCCTGCCTCCCTCCCACTTTCTCGGCTCTATGAATATCTCTGCGCTCCATCTCTCTTTGCAATCTTGGCGTAATTCAGACATAACAAATGCCAGCTTGTTCTCTTTCATAACTTCCCTGTCTTTCACTTCTCTATTATGCTGTCACTTCGTTTTATTTGACTGTCGACGTCAGTTTCTGCCTGTTTGCATTTATATTTTTGTGTGCAGATGAACCTGATAGCCCATCCGGATGAAGCGACACAAAGCAAAGATGACATTGATTTAATTGCTAGCGATACCCGTCCAGTGAAACTTGTGTTACTGAATTACATGCACACTAGGTCGTTGTGTCCCTATACGCTGATTAACTTACTTTAATTAGAATTATAATCAAAGCACTTGTGCATGAAACACGAGCTCAATTTGCTGGATTCAGAGTCCTGGGCAGATATTGATCTGTCATCGTACACATCATATCGAGAGCGGAGAACAATGTACAGTATTATTGATGCCATGTATTTTTTTCAAGTAGTGGCCTTAAAGACTTAAAGGAACAGTTCACTCAAAAATAAATATTTTATATCGTCCCAAATCCGTATGACATATTCTATGTGTACACTATTAAGGTTTGGAAATTATTTATTTATTTATGCAAGGCTGCATTTACTTTTTCTTTCTTACTGTACTTTCATCTTTTGAATGGTAAAAATATTAAGCATATTAAACTTATGTGACATGAAAACTCTATTAATAGTTTTGCTATCACTGCATATAAAAATATATTCAAGTTATTTTAACTTGTAATAACATTTATTAATATTTGATCATATCTTTTGTGGCTGCAAGTGATTTATTATTATTTTTTTGTAATCATTCCAAGCTTCTGGCTGGTAGTGTACGTCCTTATCCTATAAATGAGTGTCATGTTTCTGATTGCTGCCACATCCTAGAAGCACGTGACATGTTCTCTGCAAACAAAAGGCCACAAAACCACAAAACAAATACACATACGGAAAACATCATAAACACACATTTACTCGCACATCAAGCTGACAAGCAAACCATCCCGCTGGGACAGAGGTCAAATATAGCACAGGCTATATAAAGCTTCGCTAAACACTGCTGTCAATCAAAATTGTAAAAAAGAGCATATCTGTTAGTGGGGTTTTATTTGTTTTTGAAAGAATCTTTCAGTCTGACTCATATTGTTTGTTCACTCCAGTATTTACGCTAGTTAATTAAAAATGTGTTTTTTTTAAAGAATCATTTGAGTGAAAGATTCCGTGAATCATTTTGTCATTATCAACTGGTTATGAACAAATCTGAATGAGTCTTTTTGGTGAACAGATTTAAAAGATGCCTTCATGAATCAAATGGTCTCTACTGCTGTGTGTGTGTGAAAAGGAGCGTGTCCTTGAGTCAAGCTGGTTGGAGGAGAAGATCAAACATGTTGGGATTAGTGGACATGCTAACGTGCTGATCTCAGCGCTTGTTCATCACATTCTGGCTAGAATGGCATCCAAACACATCTGTCATACACCGTACCTTTATCTTTAACACTCATGAACACACTCCCTCAGTTCCTGGAACTAGTACGCACTCACTTTCTGACACAATCAAAAAAATCCATGACGGTTTGGACATATGGCATGACGTCCTCAGTGTCTTATTCCTCAGAATTTCACTGTAGTAGCTTAATGTGAACAATATGAGCAAGATTCAGATTATATTTACAGTAATAGACATTTTCATTTAAAATGATGACCCTCTCCAACCTTTTACTTCCATTTGGCACTTGGTAAGTGTTAATTTTGTATGAAAATGTGTGTCATGCATGGTTTTCAATGTACTTTAAGTGGGTCACTGTCTGTCTCTATCTGCACTGTGGCAAACAGAGGGAGCTGTGTTGTCATTTCCTCTGCAGCAAAACCCAAGAGTAATTCCATCCATTTCCAAATGTATTTATTTGGATGAGAATGATTTAATTTATTCATTTATTTAATACCATTCTCAAGAACAAATTCAAAAGTGCAGCTTGTTTTTTGCATGTGAAAATGGGATAAACACGGTACAGCAGGTTCTGTCTAACTCATGCAGTATTTAATCTACTAATTTCTGCTCCTGTCAGAGCCCTGGATAGCAGCCACCCTTCGTCAGGAGCGGGTGCGAAAAATACTCTTCTGCTGAAGATGCTGGAATATGAGAAGCTGCAGTGGCCCAGATTAGACATGGAACAGGAGATGATGCTCAACAGCCGCATAATGAGCTCCCTTTGGAGGATGAACGTAGGGATGCATGTCGCCGATCACCTCTGAGACACCTGCTTTTGTGCAGGGGTCAAAACATTGAAGAGTTTTTGGAGATCAAGGACACTGACCTTTCGCTAAGCCCCATGTAAAAGGGACGGGTTAACCAAAAATGGAAATTCTGGCATTACTTCTGCATGCATTTCTTCCTACTGACTTTCACTGTACAATCCCAAAAATAAAAGCTCCAAAAGGAACTAATTTTATTTCCCCAAAGATTCTTAGGATTAAGAATAGTTTAATGTTCTTCAAGAAGAGCAGTTTTCCAATGTTGAGGAATGGAAAGGTTACATAAAGGTTTTTAATGGAACCATCAATGCTAAAAAGAACAATGTGACATTTAAAATCAATACTGACCAATTTTACCTTAGCTACTGTCGCCACAGAAACTGTGTTGCTCACTAATCTTCAGTTATATATTATTGATTGCTCCTCATTCATTCTCATGGGACATTCCATGAAGCTTGTCTTAATAAGATACAGTTACAAAGGGAGTCTATAGAAGCGTCATTTGCAGAGTTATACTTTGTTGTTTGCATGTACATGTGACGCTAATTTTGTCACTAGATAAGTATGCGCATACTTTATGCTTACAAATCGATTTTTCTAATCAAGTGTATTTTGTACGTCCAAGTCGCATACGCTAATTGACTTTTGCCCAAATACCAAACTGGCAACACTGGCCCATGCCATTGTATCTATGAAACTAAAGAAAAGGAGCAAAAACAACAGCAAAATACCAGAGTCTGAAACAAAAACAGTGACAGGCGTGAGAGAGCGAGTTAGAAAGCCTCAACTTTAGTTTAACTACAGTACAAAGACATATTTATCGGTCATAACTCATAACACTGAAAAAATAAAGGGTTCTTACAATGTAGCACATTATCTAACAAAGTATACTTTGAAATGGTGCCTCTGGCCTCGTGGACAGTGCGCCGACACATAGCGCCTTCAGGCGTCCCGAGACCTTTCCCGATCCCATTCCTCCTCTCTCTCTCTCCCCCAATTCACTTCCTGTCCAGTTTGATCTGTCCTATCTAATAAAGGCTAAAAATGCCAAAAAAATAGAATGGAAAACTGAATTTACCCTGGCATGGTTGAATAATAACAGTTGAGTACATGGACATAACATACTGTGAGTCTCAAACACCATCGTTTCCCACTTCTTATAGAAATCAAGTGTTTGCAAAA
>JAUCMS010000002.1:12195135-12212126 GCA_032357445.1 Enteromius radiatus | reverse complement strand
CATGTCTTACAAAAATGCATTATCTGTGAGCATTTTAAGACCAAACAATGGCAATGATGTATTTTAAGACATCTCAGATAGCTCTTAACATTTATTTTAATCTAGGACTAGTCTTAAACCCTGTTCGGGAAACCGGCCCAGTATGTTTGGGCCTTAAACAGTAGACGAGACAATCAAAGATGTGTTTTACTGTATTGATAGCTCTTTAGTACTTCACTAAATTTGTCTTGTTGATGATAGAAATGTTGATGATATCAGGAAGTGTTGCGAGCTGGATTTGAACTCACATCAGCTGTATGAGCACCACAACTTCCATGCGAGGGATGAATAGTTCATCCAAAATAAACAACATCATAAAAGGCATCCATATTGCCCTAAATAATGCTGCTTGCGTTCTGCAGAATAAATGGATTTAGAACAAAATGAGAGTAAATCATGACAGATTTTCATTTATGAGTGAACTATCCCTTTAAGAGCTTTTGTTTATTCCTCTCATAATAATGCACTTTCATCAATTGTCGAGTTAGCTTGAGAGCCATTTTTCATTTTAATGTGTTTTCCAACAGCACACAAAACAAGTCCCAAAAATTGAAACAAGCTTCAATTATGTCAAGAACCCGTTTGGAGGCTTTGGCTTGTTATACAAGCTTTGCAGAATGAGATACTGCCCATATTATGCGGCTGATTTAGCCCTCTGTTGTCCAGCTTCTCTGTTATCTTCCTCTCTGAGCGCATAGCTCTCTTTTTTTGCTGTTCTTACTGCGTAACCCACATTAGGATGAGATAAACATACAGCAGTGGAAGCGTCTACATCAGTCCGATGCAAACGACTCAATAGACGCACTTTGTGGCCAGAGGACGTGTTTACAAAAGCTAAGCCCCTATTAAACAACATCTGTTCTTAGTAAGCGGCATGTGACGTTCTTTCATAAGAGAGCCGGCAACTCCCATAATCCATTGCTTGGGTCCTGGTACTGGGTTTTAGAAATTTGCAGATAAAGCAGCAAACACACAGTATGTGTCCAGTTCTAATGGCTTTCAAGTCAAGAAAAAAAAAACTTCTCCTTTAAAATTTCAGCTTCTCCTCTTTTCCCGACACTGTTTTTCTCAGAAACAGACAGAAGTAGGTCACGCCATGAGCATAAGAGGCTAGCTTTAGCAGACTTCAGCTGCAAGCTAAACACACCTGTCCAGTCCTTCACCTCACAGTCTCACCTGTCTCTTATAACAGCTGTTTAAATGCCAGCAGACGCCGCAGCAGAGCTGAAGGCAAGTTATAATTGCATTTCAAGTCCGAATTAGAGACGGAGAGTCAGGCTAACCTTAATTATTTTAACACAACCTGCACAAAGGTATTCAGGATAATAAAATGGCACAGAGCAGAAACATTTAAAAAGGGGTCAGAAGCTCTAGATAGACATATGGAAAAGTCATTTATGGACTATAGACTACCTAATACCTAGTGTGGTGACCGGGAGGGGACGTCTTCGGTTCACTTACTGTACAGTAGTTTAGTCGTGTCCACGACATATTAACTTGTGGAATGTTTACAACATTTTTATTACATTAAACATTTAATTTAATATTTGTATATTCTTCTTCTCTTTTTATATTTATTTCATATAAACATATTTATTTCTGTAGTTAGTGTATACCTATAACGTTCTGTATAGTTATTGCTAGTATACTTTATGAGTGTAGACTATATGCCCGTACATAATGATAAATAAGCGTGTTGTTTTCATTTGCAAATGAAAATGTGTGAATGATTCATTCCTCAACGAAAAAGATGATTCAATGGCTGCACTAGGCTATATTAATAATTATTCATGCTCAGAAATAAAATTAAATAAATAAACTTTTATACTGCCTTTTAAATTACGGTCGGCAAAGCTTTATTATTCTACATTATATATAAATATATGTAAATATAACGTTCTGACAATATATATATATATATATATATATATATTGTCAGAACGTTATGTAAAAAGAACAAAATGAAGGCGGGGGGAATAAATATTAACATATAATAATAGGCTAATAATAACAAGACTGTGATGGGTAAAAATTTTTCTTGTAGGCCTACTTTATTTACTTTATGTAACATTTATTAATGATAAACTTAATATAAATGATGTTTACATTGTGTGCAATATAATAATTTATATTATAAAACAATAAATCAATCAATCTTTATGATTCGCTTTTAACAAAACATAAAAAATAAAATAAATTATGAAATGATTTTTATAGTACAATCATTTTTTAAATAATTTATACAATCACTTCTTCATTCAAAATAAAATAATAAACCAATCTCTGATAATCCTGGGTTGCTGTGGTCACACAGGTTTGTTTATGCAATAAACTCGTGGCCACAACATAATATCACATTCCCATGAGTTAATATGTCGTGGCCACGACAAAACTTGCTTATAATTTTTATAGCAATTATTCCAACTTCCAAGCTGGAAGAGCAAATACATTGAATTACGTAGTGACATTATGTAATAAATAAATCATTTTAAAAATAGATTTTTTTTTAATGCTATTTTAATCTCCTCTCCATTGTGTCAAACTATTCATTCATTCATTCAATTCCATACTATGTTTGAAAATGTATACCATTTTTTCCACCAGTTATACCAAGCTGGGATTGCACAGATTAATGCAATATGTTTTTAATGATTGCAGTACACAAGAATACATACATAATCCTTTATAATATTGTCTTATTTGATAGTAGTAGTAGTGGCACAATTCCCTAAATTATATACCTATTATTTATACCAAAAATACCAAGCTAGTATTTGCAGAGATTACACAATTCCCTATATTCCCTATTATTTTATTTTATAGTGACATTATGTGGCTTATGGAGTATATTCACAGAGTATATTAAAGTTGCACAAGCTTCTTAATGGTGTTCTCACTCCCCAGTCTCTCATGGACTAGTGTTTCCACTCTTCCGATCGCTTCTTCTCCTCCTCTAGATCTCGATTTTTTATCTTCCTCTTTGTCTCGGTGGCTATTTTCTGTGTTTTTCCTCCACCCTACTATTACAGAGATAGCTCCTGTGGCTTTACTTTTCCTTGACCCCCATTCTTAATAATGGCTTCTTTCCGATCTGTAATGCGTCTGTCGATAGCAGCACTGCTGACCCTGGTCCGCCCTGCCTCAGCGGGCCTGTCACATGACCCTTCTTCTTCTCCCTGAGGAACCCACTCGATATGCAGCCTAACTAGTGTGTTCTCGCTACCTAACAGGCTCATTTGCCTTTGTGTGGGTACATGATTTATACTTCAGGATCCTTGTGCTATTGCAAGTCGATCAAACTTTGCTAGTCTTTTATATATTATTGCCATACTTTTAAAATTACTGCAGTACAGTTGAATCATCTTAATGGTTGAATTTAATGACCTTTTAAGATCATTATCTGTTTATTGATCTTCTTTATTATTATTATTATTATTAAACTATATTCTTGATTAAATTTTAAATACAAAATATTGTTAGTTTTTTTTTTAATAAAAATGTATGGTTGATTGGATATTTATTCATTATAAATAGCTAACAATTCATTATATGGGTATTATTATATTATTGCTTAATTAATTAATTAAAAATGTCATATAGTATATTATAATGTTGTGATGTCCAAATTCAATATAAAAAATTTAAAAGGTTTTCAGTGTTTTATTTTTCATTTAGTTAGAAATTAAAATTGTATAAAACTATAACATCAACCATTTATCACACAATAAACATAATAACAATAAAATTAATATCAGAAAATAATTACTATATTATTTTTGCTCTCCTTGTTGAAGTTACAAAGTTGCATAAATAGATGGTTACATTTTAAGAGATGACTCACAATTCAGTAAATATGCAAATAAATATAAGAAACTTAAGCAAATATTATAATGACATCAATGACGATAATATTTTACATTCAAAAAAATTACAATTAAAATAAAATAGTCTTAGAGATTGTTCATCCAAAAATGCTAAAAGTCAGTCACATGAAAAAAGTAATTCTGGTTTGGAACATCATGCGTAAAATCAAGCGATGACTTTAATTTCACAATGAAAAGAAATAATGATTTCAAGCTACATTAATTGCCACATTTGTGGAGAATAAAACTAAAAAGTAATAGCAATAACTGCCTCAAAAACTTCAGTACCACCGACAGGTATTCCAGCAGAAACTGAAATATAGCACTTCTCATTATGTTAGTCCTTCATACTGAGCAGAGAATGCAATGGAGAGACATCAGCACCAAGGACAGCTCCAGGAAGAGCTAATGCACTGCTTCAACAGGATTTGCTGAATTTCAGGCGCTGATTAATACAGGGTTTCGGGACGGCGGACAGCTGTGGGATTCACAGCCCATGAAGATGCTCATTTGAGCCGTCGGATCTGCTCTGCATCCTTGACACTGCTGCTGCAGACCCAAGGTAACTAAAAAGATCATGCAGATTACAGCTGCTCCCTCAGAGATGGGAATTAATAATAGGATGGTTTGATATCTCATGTGTGCAAACAGAAAAAAAAATAATGTAAGGGTTTAAGCAGATAGAAAGGGATTGAAAACAACTGATTATCTTTTAAAGATCAATGTCTCTTCAGTGATCTAAGTCATCAAAAATAGATTAAATATATCAAGCAGATTAGGATAGGAAGCAAATCATCTTCATGTTCTGCGGTTGAGAATAAAGACAGAAGACTTATAGTATTTGAGCCTAATATTTACAAAAGAAACAGTTCTGTTTTTCTCATGCACGCCTCATCACACACACACACACACACACACACATACGTTTAGTGGTAGTGGGAGTCTGTTATAGCTGTCCGGGTCAGATAAGATTGCACACTTGACACCCACGTACTTTTTAATGAAGTTGAGGATATGCACATTTCTAATGTTGCAAATAATACAGCTACTCCCACACTGTGCTTTCCCTCCCTCTTTCTCTGCAGTCAGCGGGAAACTATCTGGTCTCATCAGCAAACCCTGGGCTTTTTGTGCTGCGTTCTACAGCTCTGTCTCGCTTTGTTTCTCCAGGCAAAAGACCAACCCTCAAATCCTGGAGGGTCTTTCTGAGGTAATCCATCAGTTTTTACACAAATCTTACTAATTAATTAAATTAGGACTTACTATCTACAGTGAGGTCCCAAAAGACTAGTAGTGGAGATGCTTCTATTTAGCAATTTTTTTAAAATATTTATTACATTATAACTCTTTTATATAGATATATATTAAACACTGTATATGAGAAACAACTAGGCCAACATTTTGCCCCAAGTAGTAGCCTCTTGTAAAGTATTATGGATTTTTGAAAATGAACTTTCATGTAGCGTGTAACACAGCACTAAGTGGTGAACAAAGGCATCCTGCAAAGTTTTAAATGTGAAAGTGCACTATGTTTAAAGTAGTTGTCTCTCAAAGTGTCTTTAAGGTATTCTATAGTCTTTGCTCAAAAGAAAGCCGGCTCTGAATCATTTAAACGAGTCGTTTTTAAAATGAATCCCAAGCCGTTTCATGTTGACGTCAATATTAACATATCGCCCACCCATTTCTTGATCTTTTCGCGTTGGTCTGAATGAAAGTGCAAATTAATTTTTCCCGCTTTTGGAGCATTTTAATAGCTGTTTCCATGGTAACGCCGTACACAAAGCAGCACTGTGCTCACAACAAAATTTAGACAAATAAGTAATGTTATAATGTAGTGCTTTCAGCATATTAATAAAGATTTATTAATTGATGTCATTTATAACATTAATGTAAATAAACTGTAAAATATATTTGTTCAACTGTTATAAACAAATCTTTGTAAAAAGTACAGACCGTACAGTATTGTAACCCGCAGATAGACAGACAGATGTCTCTATTTGTGACCTTCTCTCTTTGCCCCTCTCTCTTATTGTTCCACTCTGACTCCAGCTCATCTACACACACACAGTCTGAGCGTGACTCCGTGTGAATGTGCTGTTTCAGAAAACAACTCATGCTTTTGATGAGGTTGCTGAACTTTTGGCCTGTGACTGCACATCTTTGGTAGAGCCATGAAAAGCAGCTTGACTCTCGAGAATCAACCGGAAAAGCAATTTAATGCAAAAAAATGGCTCTGAAATATGTTTTTTCCCCTTCTTTCTGGCACATAACTTGAACGCGACCGCTGGGAGACAGCATTTTTCTTTTGATGTACGGAAAGCCGAGGTTAATCCAAATCTGCCTGCCTGCGATTTTCACAATGTATTACTTGAGCTTTAAATGTAAGTAATGGCTTTTCTATTCTGGGAGAGACTGCTGATGATTTTGCAAGAGTTGGAAAAGAAGAAAAGGGTTGAGAGGAGGAACCAGGGTGGAACGAACAAAGCAAAAAGGAAGGTAAATGACAAACAGAGAGCGGGGATTGATTGTAAAAAGAGAAAGACTAAAAGAGAGTGGGGGGCTATAGTCTCGGCGGGGGTCGTTTAATGCAAACCTGTATAGCACATCCTGCTGCTCGAACTCCCGTCTTGTCTGCACCTAAAGAGGGTTATCACGGGGGGAATTCGCTAATATCACAAAGCCCAGCTGTAAATTATACTCTCTCCCTCTCTTCCACACATACTTAATGTGAACAGCACTACCTATATTCTGACAGTCTTTTAAAAGGGGCTTATGCTAATCATTTATAAAGCAAAAACTGTAAATATGATTATCATTTCAAGACATTTGTACTGTTTATTTAAGTTGCATTTCCTTTACTGCAGACAAAACTATTAAGCAGTAAAATGTCATGTTAAATGATTTGTATATACTTAATTAATATTCATGAGCTATACATGAGTCTATCTATAATAATATGTTAATATAAACAATAAAACACTAATTTTCATGCAAAATTTTGGCACAAAGTTTAGTGTTGTGTTCGCATAACCCAATTGTTCAGTTCTGTTACCCAGGTTACGGTAAGAAAAATTAAACAATAAATATTTGTATTTCATTTATGGAAAACATTTGTTATAAAAAAACATTTTATTCTGCTGTTTTTAATGATATTTTGATATATATATATATATATATATATATATATATAGATATACACAATTGTTAAATTTCTTTTTGTAGATATAATTAATGTTAATTTTAAAAAATCTTTTACTTATATTGTAGTGTTAATTTGTCTCAAGCCCATTCATTCACTCTACAGGGGGAAAAAAAGGTTTTAATTTTAGTTTTTAATTTTAGTTTTTAGAAATATTTAAATTTTTTAGTTTAGTTTAGTTTAGTTTAGTTTAGAGAAATATAAATGACTATGAATCAACATTTGGTCCCAAACCATATAAGCTCTATTGAATATCAGCTTAATATATAATACATATGCAATCTACTCAAATAAATTATATATATATATATATATCAATTTTTTCTATGTATATGTATGTATATGAAAGAACATGTTAAATTATTTATTTTGTGCAAGCATAATTAATATTCATGAGCTATGCATTCGCCATTCCATGAGACATGAGAACATGAGAAATGTTCCTGGCTTAACATCCCTCTTCTGAGAGGGTTTATGCTTGTATCTGTACACACAAGTGAATTTTCTGTGTTGCTCATTTTGTGCACCTCTGCTCTACAGTTTTCACCCTCCTGGCCTGCGCTGCTGGAGCGGACGACCCTCTGCCCTGGCTCACGGCTGAATGCTAGGATGATTGCTGCCGGAGTAGGGGGTAATAGAGGAAAACTTGCCGTTTCTCTCTCTTCCTCACTGTGAGGGAGCTCGCTGGTTAGAACAATGGACCTATAGGAGCTCCGCATCCATGATCAGGATGTTTCATATCTCACAGCGGGCGGCAGGGCTGAAGTCTCTGAAAGAGCGGGTGTGCTATATATCATTCATATATATGGAAACACCAGCTGCATTTCCTGTGCAGCAATATTCCCTCTTCAGCGCTCAATTTCCGTGCTTGCTCTTCTCATTTGTGTAAAATAGCAGCAAAAATCTCCCTCCATGCTCTTCTATCTCCTGCCAAGTGTCCTCTGCCCGCTTCCCATGATCCTCTGCTGCCGTGTGATTCATCAGAAAACCTCACTTTTTATTGCCTTCTCTGCACCTTCAGCAACTTTGCAACAGTGAGAATGCAGTCCATATTACATCTGGATGGATTGAAATTGAACACAGGAAATGCATTTTGGAAAATGAATCGCTCCTGTCCACAAAGATTGACTGATTAAATACAATGAAAATGAACCAAATACATATCTGTATTGGTGCCATATTGTGGCATATCTATCTATCTATCTATCTATCTATCTATCTATCTGTCTATCCATCATCTATCCATCCGTCCATCTGTCTATCCTTTTAGTTTATTTTTATCATATGAAGCCAAGAAGCTTGTAATATAATGTGCAAAGTTGTATATAACTTATTTTCAGATAATTATTTATATTATTTAATTCATTTTGCAGCATCAGTCCTCGTACACTTTACTGTCACCGACAAGAGTGGACAGGATATTCTTCCAAAATTCATCGTTCCTGTTCTACAGAAGAAAGAAAGTCGTGACTGCTGGCGTATGACAGTGAGTAAACGATTCCTTTCATCTTGAACAACAGACCCACTCAGAGATTTTTCACAAGCTCACGGGGCCCTTGGGCAATATTTGATGCATTGAATTTCAAAAAAAGTTTGTTCTGATTTCTGTGTGTTGGGTGGCAATGAGAGCTGCCAGAGCATTTAACTGGCTAATTGAATGGCTCTGTGAAAGACTACAGCTACTGTATGGCAGTATGATCTCAATCTATCAAGGCTGCAAGGACACACAATGGCATCACCATCTACAATAGATCGTTTGTCTGGTCACGATTAAGTATGCCAGTTTTTGAGTGTTAAAGATGGCAGACAAGACGGTCGGGGTGTGGGCTTGGGTTATTTATATCTGACTTTTGATAAAAGCAAAGTCGAAATTACTGAGAGATGGATGATTCTTCCCGACCACTCAGTCAGACAGACGGGACTCTATACAAACCACAGAACATCACTAGATAACATCACTGTCTTTTTCCTACTCTGACGATTTGACACGGTCATCGCCTTTATGTCTGATTCGCAGCCCTTGGAATTCATCTGTTAATTCAGTGTCAGTTCACACATGGCCATTAATCTCTCATGGTGACTCTGAATAGAAACATTTTCTTCTATCAAATAAGCATTTAGGTCTGCGTATCTGGTCCTGAGGGATTAGTGAAAAAAATTACAATTCTGTCCTCATTTACTCACCCTCTAAGAGTTCCAAATCTTGCTTTCTTCCGTAGGACACAAAAGCAGGGCAGAATGTTTATATCTGCTCGTTTTCATGCCATGAATGCAAGATGGACGTCGTCAAAAAGTTCAAAAATGAGGGGAAAAAACATAGACGTATGATAGAAGCAGCCATACGATAACTTTGGTGTTAAACAGACTGAAATTTAAGTGAACGTGCTCTACACTATGGCTTGAATATATATTTTTAATTAAATTTTATATATTTATATATTATATATTTATGTTTTATGATATTATTATTATTTAATTTTATATTTTATAATCAAATATTTGATATATAATTACAAACATATAAATGTATACATTGACATAATGTCAATGAAAATGTTTATATTTAGCAGATTAGAATATAATATTTTAAATACATTTACAAATAATTCCATTTTTTTAATATATTGAATATTTAATTGTGCGTGTATGTTTTAGATTACCTTTGCAAAAATCAGAAACTAGTTAAAGTTAATATTTTTGTGTGAATATTATTCTTCTCTTTTTGTGTTCAACTGAAGACAGAAATGCTTTGAAACAAAATGAGGGTGAATAAATGAACAATTTTCATTTTTAGGGAGAAACTAATCCTAGCTTGATGAAAAATACAATGTGTGTGTAAGAGACGTTCTCAACTTACTGTTCAGTATTCTGTGCTAAGGACACTTGGAGGAAAGCCCTGACAAGAGCAGCTGCCTTTCCATTAGCGTACTACAGCTGGTGATGTGGCCGGTGAAAGCACCATGCTCAGCCTGCTTCATCCTCAATTACTCTAGCGTGGTAAAAGTCTCAGACCGGGAGAACTGATCGATACCACATCTAACCTTCCCAAACCATGCTCTCTCTCGTTATCTCCCAAGGCTTGAGGCAGCTAGTGGCCATTGTTTCCATTGCAAGAGTGTGTGTGTTTTTAGAGGTGGGTCTTCAGTAATGGTTGGGGAGGAAAGGAGCGGATTTTGTGTGAAAAGGGCAGAGTGTTATTTTGAGAAGATGTGCAGGCTGGTTCCCAGCCCTAAATCTGTCTGTTGGATGGATGTGAGGCTGAGGTAGAGGAGCAGAGTGTGGCGCTGTCACGCGTCCTCGGCCTTGGACCAGAATCACAACCGACAGGTGAAAAATTGTTACTTTAAGAGATCCATCAGCATATGCTGCGTAAGGGCTATTGAGGCTGAGGAGTTCGAGGATGGCTGGAGGTTAAGGGTATGAGGGCCCTTCTGTTGAATTCTGCTCCTTATTAGGCTATTCCCTATTTGCTAACAAGACTTCTTTAGTCCACTAGCTCGAGTCAAAATACTTCTTAAAGGTGCTGAATGTATGTTTTTGACTCTTCGAAAGCCAAAAAATAACATAATATGTTTCAAGATATTTTGGAACCATCTTATGTTTAGCTGTTTCTTTGAAAAATAATGCTATAGCCAGTAATTCTACTCTGAAATGTGTGTTTTGGGCAGATTCCAGGCCAGATTTACAGTACACAGAACCTTTCATTTGTATGATCCTGCCACTTCCAGTGATCGGAAAAAACACAGCGTTATTTTTAGTATTATTTAAGCTATAATACTGTTTAATTAGATTTTTAATTATTTTTCTTATATTTATATATACATACATTATATATTCAACCCTTTTGTCGATGCATCATTAAGAAAAAAATACATGACAAATAGAAATATAAAAGGCAGATTTTTTAGCTTTTATATTTTTGTCATATCTTGTGTCTCTTCATTTTTATTATACTAAAAGCTAATGATCTTGGGCTTTTCTTAATGTCTACCATACATATGTGGATGCATCATCATGTTAAAACAAAAAACGTTTTTGAATATCAACACAATTATAATACTACCCTCTCTAGTTGCATCTGTCACTTAAATATGCTGCAACAAATTTTATGTGTAAAACTGGCAGAAAAAAAATGCTTTTTTAAACTAAACTCCAGAAGCATTCTGGACCCAGAAACTTGGTGGGAAACTCTGATGTGATTGGTCACTTCAGTGCCTCACATCTGTATTATTCAGGGCGCCTGTCCTCTCTGTCTTCTTCATTGGGCATATATGACCCTACTGACAGGGGTACAAAGGACCTCAGCCCAGTTAGACCACAGGGTGGACTCTCTCTAGTGGCCCAGAGGGTATAAATCTTTAATCACATCCCTCTATGCCTTTCCATGACAGACCAGAGGGCTCAGCCTGTCCCTGCATTATTCAGAAGGACCCACAGAGCACTACCCTCATCCTGCATAAAACAAAGCAGCTTTACATAAAACGTCCCCTCTCTGTCTCACCTCTAGACTCTTTTTCCAGAATAGAGGGACATATTCAGACACCTGCTTATGTGGACCCTGTGTGCTGAACGTGAGCTGCATTTATACAACTCCATGAAAGAGTGATAGGGTTATTCTGTGGAAAAGTGCTAAGCTGGGATCAGCTAAATTTGCTGTTATACAGCTATTTTGCTAATTGTATCTGTCATTGATAACAACCTGTAAATACTCTCTCTGAGAAAATGTAGTTTTCTGTTACTTTGACAGTTTAGCTGGAGCAAGGTTTATGTTAAAGTGTGTTAGTCACCATTTATCCTATTCGTTCTGCATGGGTAAGCATTAGCATCTAAGCTAATGAGGTGATGGAGTCACAGAGGACATCATTAGAAACATATCAATGTTAACAGCTAACTGCCGATCAATACGTTTATGGGCTGTCCATTGAGGGGTTGAGGAAGACTCTCTCTGGGGTTGACGGTTTCATGGGTCTCTAAGGAAAACATGTGACTAAACCAACAGCTCTAACACAGCACAGCTTAGCACTTCAATGAAAACTGCAATGGGCTAAATTCATTTTGTGTTTGTTTGTTCTGAAATCCTTTTTTAAAACATAGTTTAGCTTGATGTTCTACAATATTTCTATCTGACTGAAGATCTTAAAGGGGTCATCCAGTGGTACATGCACTTTTTCAAGCTGTTTGGACTGAAATGTGTGTTGGGAGTGTGTGTACACAACCACCCTACAATAATAAAGATCCACAAGTATTTTTATTAAATTAAAAGAAGAAGTTGCCCCTTCTGAAATCAAGCCATTCTCAAATGCATGTCGGTGTGGCGTCACACAGACAGAGGCCACTCCCACATTAGTTGATTGACAGCAGTGTGTCACACAGACTGAACTTGTGTCTTACCTCAGACCCGCCCTGAATGAGCCGTCATCAGTCCGAGATGCAGAGACAAGCAAGACTCCTAAACGATGAATGTATTAATGAACATAGCAGTAGTCATTTACTCCTGACATCTGAGTGACTGAAGACACGGAAGATTAATGTTATGTTTAGTTCTGAAGGGAAACGCGCCCTTGATCTACCGAAATGTTTGCGCAAATCATTCATGATCAAACCTCACTTACAGAAGCAGTGAGTATAATGTCTTTTAATGAATCTTTGCAAATCGCCTTTCCTAATAATGTGCTAATTAGCAAATTTCACTATGAATACAGCTAAAAAAGATCCTCCGAGAGTACCTCGGAAAAGAGGGGCGGGGTCAGTGGAGCTCGTGAAGATTTAAAGGGGAAGTGCATAGAACAGAGTGATTTCCAAAGAGCTGTTTTTGACAGGGTAAAATGAGCGTTTTTTTTTACACTATCTTTGAGAAATTTTAAAACAAACTATATTACAAACTTTCCATTAAGACCCTAACGAATCATATTAGCTTGTGGAAAATTGGCTTTGTATGACCCCTTTAAAAAGTGATAGAAAATAAATGTTTTTTTTTCATATTGTTTTTATCTGACATTTATTAATAATTCAGATTACTTTGAAATTAAATCAAGGAAAAAAACAACAAAACAGAGCCAATACAATTTTGTAGATTAATCTGTATGTAAAACAAATATAATTCAATTCTAAATGCATAAAGCCAAGCCTTATTACAAGCATTTTTTCCGGCTAGAATATCCTTTTTCATTCTGAAATACATCACATTATGGGTTGTGAACAGCATTTCATGTTGACACTAACTCATTGCCTATTAATTTATTAACAAGAGAAATGTTCTTTAGATGTGCTGCAGCTGAATGAATTCAAAGTCTTTTGTATGATTTTATGAGAAACCGTTTCAGTGCATGTTAAATGATGATTCAGCGTAACAATTCCTCATCTGACTGTAATGTCAAATATCTATTCACATTTTAAAGCAGATTTGAGTGTTATTATTGTACCGTGCTCATTTATTTCTCCATATGTGTGTTAGAGTGTTTGTAAAATAAAAAGCATGTTAATTTATGTACCTTTGTCACTAGTGAAAGCTGTTAAGTGATGCTACTGCTTTGGACACAGCTGTGCAGACGCCGTATCATCTGTGCCGTTTTAGTGAAACACTCTCACACCTGCACACGTCACTTGATATTTAACACATGCTCATTTGTATATGACAGACAACATGCTGGATGATATTTAAAGTGACTTTGTTTGTTTGTTTAGTGATGTTAGGTTGTTCCTGACATTGCTGTTCACTCCTCAGTGCAGACTGGGAAAGATATATCCTAGTGATTTTTATATTGACGTATAATGATATGCATTACCCCTTTGCTCTCCTGACCTATGGGATGTGACTGAGCTACTTCCTCCTTTGTGGGATCCGCTTCCATTGCACCCTTCTCTCATTAGTCGTTTAGGAACTGCAGTACTCAGCAAGTACTGAAATATGACAGGCCATGTCTGGATGACAGGACAGTTTTCTTATCATTAGAACAGAGGATCTCAACCTTTGTATCTCCAAAGTCGCCTATAAGTCAAAGGTCCCCTCTATTATATTCCAAAGCAGAAGTTTAAACTGAAATAAGTCAATTTTGTTAGTGTATGTTTTTTTAAGAAGACACAATAAGACATCCACAGTAACTTAAAGTGATAATCCACCCCAAAATGAAAATTGTATTACCCTCATGTTGCTCCAAATGCATAGAAGAACACAATTTAAGATATTTTGGATGAAAACCAGGAGGCTTTTGACTGTCCCATTGACTGCTGAGTCGCTTGTGTACATGTAATTGGGTTTTGTGTGGTGTTGCAATGACACGCGATCCATTTAGATGCGAAGTGTTTTTGCAACTGCTCTTGATTTGGTTGTTCCTATAGCGCATTAAGTGGGTGCTGTGGGTTTGTGTATGTTAATGGCTCTTTGTGTATATGTGGGCGAACCGTTAATTAATCACCAGTGTTAAATGAACTCTTTTGTAGAGTTAAGTTTAAGTTTGCTGTAATTTGTGTGCGTTGATTAATCACCACTAATTGTATGTGTGTGCTCTGTTTATCTTGAGGTCCCCTCTATTCAACAATGCAATAATGCGGTATGGCTGTCTGTTTTAATTAACGACAACTCTGCTGCCATCACATCCCGGGAAACTCAGAGGAACCTCTTATTCTACAGAGTTCCTGGAACTTAAAGATTGTCTTAAAAAAATAAATAAAAAAGTGTGCGGCATTCAGAATAATCTCTTGTGAGCTGCACTGAGAGGTTGGTGACAGCGGAGGAGGGAAGAGTTTTTGGCCGGTTCATGTCAGGTCTCATTTACTCTCCAGTGGCTGCTCAAAAGAACAACTGCACTCTGAAAAACTCAATTAATTGTGATAAATATGAAGACGCTTGGCCTCTCTGACTCCTTTCTTTATGAGAGTTAACCATTTCTCTCATAGAAACAAGATACGGTTGGTTTTCCTCATTAGTTCCACAGTGTCAGATATAATTCAGAGAGTTAGTTTCTCATCTTATTTTCTCGCCAGTGATGTTCTCGTGATTGTTGTTTGCATTTTTTTTTTGCATGCTGATAGGTCAAAGGATTCAGATTTATTATTAACAAAGCATATTTATTTAGTCTAGTTTTGATGTTGTTGGATAGAGATAGCGAGTTAGAGACAGTTTATTTGCTTTTATTTGCTACCATTCAAATGCTTTGGGTCAGTACAATTTTTTAAATCCAGTAAAAGCAACAGTATTGGTTTTTAAAAAATGTGTAGTTTTTAATATATTTCAAAAAGTAATTTATTCCTGTGATTGCAAAGTTAAACTTTCAGTATTCAATATTATATTATCCTTCAGAAATTATTCTAATATTTATTAAAAAACACTTTTTTGCTGGGATTCTTCAATGAATAGAAAAAAACTGCATTTATTTACAATAGAAATCTGTAGTAACATTACTATATTACTTAATAAGAAAACATTTCTTTACTGTTACTTATAAATAAGAAAATAAAATTAAATAAAAATTGCACTGGCCCTAAACTTTTAAATGGTAGTATACATACATTACATATATCCGGTGCAGAATAGAGTACAAGTTTAAAGTTCTTTTAGCCAATAGAATCACTTTGCGGTTTGAGGGGAATAGGAATCCTTAAAGGGAAAGAAACGTGCACAACTCTGATTGTGTGCCGCAGGAAGCCATTTTGGCTAATTTTCATGCAAATTCCTAAAATATAGACTTGTCCCGTGGAAATCTCTGATCTCTATTTCCTCTTGACATCAATAATGAGTAGCGTGGTATTAGTCTAGGAAACAGTTGTGAGAGACAGCCATTACGCGGTTAAATAATTAAAACTATCCAAAAGGTGCCAACAGGAAAGACTGTGAGTGGCAAGGCCTCTCTGAAGCATGGATAAATTGGTTTTCTCTGACTTAATTACAGGGTTATGATTTTCAACCGATGCAAAGAGGTGCTTTTTGTGCCTTATTATGATAATAAATTAGATTTTATGTATTGCATTGCTGAGGCATGATAATTTATGGAAATGAAGCTGAGGTAGTGGTTCCTGTTACCTTGGTTATGCAGTTGAGTTCTCAGGCAGTGAGCTCTTAAAAAAAAAAAAGAAAGTAAAAGAGATAGGGGATGGATCTGGGAGTGTGTGTGTGTGTGTGTGTGTGTGTGGTGTGTCCATGCGCTTGACTGCTGATACAGTACCACACAAAGAGCTTTGATGATTCTCAAAGTCTTTGCTTAAGCTTACAGTAATCAAGTGAACGTTTGTCTGAACACATGCTTCTCAATCCTCAATGGCTGAATAAACTTTGCACAGCTTGGCACATCTTTGCTTACGGGAGTCTCGGTTGGAAACAGCGTTGTTCTAAGAGGTCCTAGTATCACGTTCTGTCCGGCTAAATTGTCTCTCTCTAGCCAGGGGGTGTTTACGCAGGATCCAGATGGTTCACAGACTTACACACTCACAGAAAAAGTACAGAAATGTCACTGGGGCAGTACCCAGTGACTACTTTTTCAAAAGGTGCTATTATGTACTTTTAAAATATTAATACATATTTTAAGGTACTAGTATGCACCAATTAAAGGTAGCCTAAATAACATAGCTTTTATACCTTATGGTGGTACCCCAGTGACAGCTCTGTACCTTTTTTTGAGGGTGTATAAAACAGAAAATATTGTTTTAAAAAAATATCTAATAATAAGATATGGTATACATGCACATCAACACATTTATTTTTATTTATTTTATTATTCAGTGTTTTTATCATAATGTCTGTGCCTTATGTTCAATATAAAATATTATAACAATTTCTAACATGATAACAAAAAAATTCACTGCATTCTGCATCATTGAGGCATAGGCTCAAAAAAAAAAAAAAAAATATATATATATATATATATATATATATATATATATTAGTGGTGGGCAAT
>JAUCMS010000002.1:12177912-12195035 GCA_032357445.1 Enteromius radiatus | reverse complement strand
GCCTTGGAAAAGAGGGGCGGGGTCAGTGGAGCTCGTGAAGATTTAAAGGGGAAGTACACAGAACAGAGTGATTTCTAGAGAGCTGTTTTTGACAGGGTCAAATGAGCGTTTTTTTACACCTTTGAGACATTTTAAAGAAATCTCTATTACAAACTTTTCATTAAGATCCTAAAGAATCATATTAGCTTGTGGAAAATTGCTTTTGTATGACCCCTTTAAAGGCATAGTTCTCCTAAAGTTATGTCATTAATTACCCACCCTCATGGTGTTCCAAACCCGTAAGATTTTCTTATTTCTTATTTGCCACAACATATAAAACAATAACATCATAAAATGTTGCCAGATTCACATTTATCTGTTTTGGATAAAAATGACCATGCTTTTGGTGCCTCTCACTAAAAATCTAATTATATAAAGATGTAGCTTAAAATGCAAACTGGGCTAATTAGCAGTATAGCGTTGCTAAAGTCATATTCTGAAATTAGCTAAATTATGACATGGCACTGCAGTATACTTCAGTATCGGTATACTAAGCAACTTTAGCGTCTGGTTAAAACACAGTTAGACAGCTCTGACCTGGTTTTTCCAGCAAGGAGACAACAGCAGCGGTGCAGAGAGGTCTGCAGACATACACATGTGCTGCATTTGTTGGGTTGTAATGAGGACAGTGGTATTTTCTTAGTGATTATTTCAAGGTTTATCGCTACAAGAGGTCTGTATAGTGCAGGAGATTATATCAGAAATATATCTGAATATGTATGTATGTGTGTTTGCGTGCTCTGCACCATGTTGCAGCTGATTGCTCTGTCATGTAAGTCAATAAGGACATGTCTAAGGTTATGCTGTTACAAGACACATCGACACACTATCGATCCGGCTTTTAACAAAATGACAGAACGAATGCCTGGAAGCGTCATTGCTGCTTCTCTCTCTCTCTCCCCCACCACCTCTCTTTCACTTTCTCATTCGTTTTATCTTGCTTTTGCCTTTATCCGTGGAAAGTAATTAACTCCACTGTATCCGCAGTGTGTGAGTGTGTGTATGTGTGTGTTTTAGTGGTGCTCAGATCCTCTTGTGATTTTCACTTAATCTTTAGAGGGACTTGGTAATCTAGAGCAGTCATTGCCAGAAATATTTACTCACACAAATAAAAAAAGAGCCTGGAACTGAAGAACAGAAGGATGAGAAAAGAACTGGCAACATACAGGCTTCTACATTTATCTTCTAGCTTGAGACCACTAGTGAATATCCATTCAGTTGTTTTGTTTTGTTTTGTTTTTCTTACGTATTTTTATATGTGTGTATCTATATGCATACTACGGTTAAAAAGTTTGAGGTCAGTAATTTATTTATTTTTTATTTTCTTTTATTTTTTTTAAAGCAAGGACACATAATCAAATACATTCATAATGAAAACAACTACCACAGTTTCCACAAAAACAATGTGATGGTTGCTGAAAATTCAGCTTTTCACAGGAATAAACTATATTTTAAACTGTAATAATATTTCACAGTATTAATGTTTTACAAAAAATTAAATAAATGCAGCCTAGCTAAAGAAAGACCCTTATCTTAAAGACCCCAAACATGCATTTCTGTCCTTTCAATTCCATATTTTCAAAGTGGTGCCAGACTTTTGGACCCCACTGCAAGTCCTGAGTGTTTTTTATTAATATGTAAAGGCTCCTGCCCTGAATTATGTTCTGAACATCTGCTTGGTATAATAGTGTAGACTCTCAGATGATTTTCTGTTGACATTTCTGTGCTTTAAATGTGTTGTGTTATCTAGGTTGAGCACAGCTGTTGATATGAGACTCACCTCTCACTCTCACCGCACCAGAATAAACGCCACAGCCAAGCTGAGGCACTATGGGAAATGATGGCCTCTCGTAGTCATTGATACACAAAACACACACACACACACACACAGTCTGCTCTCCTTCTCTCTGCTGTAAAAGCGTCAGCACGTCAACATGTTTTTAAGCTTCAAAACAAATTTAGAAGGTACACCTGTTGCTAAGCTAGGCGTAAAAATTACTTTTTTACACGTTAAAATATTCTGTTTATGTTTTGTAGTTAGCTTGTTTAATTATTGATATAGTTTATTTATTTATTTTGCATTGTCAGATCAATGATTTGTTTCTTTTAAACAAATTTCACAAAAAATGTACATTTTTGCATAATAGTTTCAAATAACACACCCAATTTTTATAACCTATTCTTGCATTATCAAGGAAATACTTCACATGTCAGCCTATGACATACAGCAAGATAAGTTCTGCCATGATAAGACAAAGCCAGTATGCTAAAACATTTCGAAGTGGATAAAGAATACCTTGGAGAGTTTCCATGCAGACACAGGTACTGTAAATACGCATTCACCCGGTGAATTGGCAGCTCACATGACCATCTGTCTCCTCAGAACAGGGTGAGAAGGGCAAGCTGGCACACAACTGGTCCTGACAACTGCCAAATCACCTGTCCATAACTGGAAATAAATGATGCTATATATCTTGCTTAAGATCACAGCAAAATGTCAAATATGACATCTGTCCTTCCTGGATGGAAAGGCCACATGCGGCAGACATTATCAGACGCTCCGTCAGCTCATCAGCTCAATGTAAATGCTCTTTTAAGCAAAGTGCCACAGCAAATTCACATGAACATCGATTTATTACTGAACCGTGAATCACACAGCTTCCAGATGTAAGAGTGCAAAAAGGTTCTTCACAGCACCGTAGACTGATTCAGTTTCACCTTACAGAGTTGGCAATACGGTTCTTTCAGGAAAAAGATTTTGTTATAGCCACCTTTAGACCAATGTGTTCGTTTTTAGGTTTAAGTCAGGGATCATCTTTGATGATCCCATATTAAATCTATTCATATTATATTCTATTTGTTTCATGTTTATTCTGCATAAGCATGTCACAGCCTCTCCATCATGAAATGATAAATAAAAACAATTACAGATAAAGATTGACTGGACGTACAGCGATTAACATCAGACACACAGACTGTAAGCATATTTTCTTAAATCTTAAAACTGGTGAGTGGAATATTAGTTTTGGGTTTTACATTCAGCATGTTTATTTAATTATTTATCTTTTTTTTATTACCAGCTGAGAACCCCTGATGTGACTAATTTAATTAGAGGTCAACAATGTTATTATTATTATTATTTATTTGATATAATTTAATATAATTTTTCATCACCAGCTGAGAACCACTGATCTAGCTGTGAACAACTAGTTGCTGACATTACACACATTAAAAAGGCAAATGAGAAAAGAAATAAAATGAATGCTCGCTACAACATTTCAAAATTGTTAATAGCTTTGGAAATGATTCATTCTGCGACTTTCAGATTGGTTCAATATAAGTCCATATATATATATATATATATATCACTAGAAATGGAACTTAAAAAAGTAAGGCCTTATTTTTCACTTTTTCTGGTCAATAATTCAGTCCATAGAAACGTGAATCATTTGCGTTTCATCTTATTTGTCTGGTTGTTAGCATAGGATTAAAACTCTAAAGAGATGTCTCAATCTTAGACTACACAGAGAAGGATGAAGTGGAGGGTTAAATGGTTAAATGAGGTTCTGCCGGCACTAATCTCTCAAAACGGTCTCCTTAAAACTATAATGTTTTATAGTCGCTCCCAATCCTGCGATAAACCAATTATAAGGGAACATAGAGTAAACAAACACGGAGGAAGCGAACGCTTCTGAAATCTTGAAATAAATTTACATCATAATTACAATTCAGAAGGCTGAGTCATTTTCAAAAGACCTTAAAAACACATAAAAGGATTAAAATAGAGAAAAAACCTTTTATTTCTTATAAAACGTTCTCAAAGACTGACTGTTAAACCTTCATTTAGTACTGTAGTCTCTAGGCCAATATCTATTTTGCTAGCTATAGTCATTCCTCCCACCGGCAGAGAGAGATGCGTCACTGGATGATCGATCATATTTAATAATAACTATTACTGCCAAGACGCTACCGAATGTTTTCCAGAGCCAGAATTAGAGACGGAGGAGGAACTTTTAAAGGAAAGATCTGCGCGTTGACTCCATCAAGGAAACAATATTTTACATCAGTCATGATCTGAGCAGAGATCACGGTCATTTTTAAAGGATCGCTTAGTGCTTTCTGTTTTTTTCCTTTGGGTTTAACGAGTTCAAGACTTTAATACCAGCAGCTTTGTCATGATGCGTTCGTAAGATGACTGACCTTTGTGAACACACTGAAAACAGTATTAAGCTACACACACACACACATCGCAGATTACTGGAAGAAATCCCTGTGGTCAGTAAGTATATAGCATGTAAATCTACTGTCAGCACACAGCTGTCCCTGCACTGTCACAGTCCAATGCAGGCTGTTTGATCTGTTCTTAGGAGAATCTCACGCTATTCAAAATCTGTTTCCTCGCTCCCTTTATATCCCTCATATAAACACGTGCCAAAAACTAACTCCTTCACTTGAAAAAGAATAGGCGATGCGCGCTCTCTGCTGATCTCTTTCTTTCTTTCTTTCTTTCTTACAATTCTCTCTGTTTCTCTCTCTCTCTCTCTCTCTCTCGTTATTGACCTTGAATGAACAAATAGAAAGGGCATCAGTCATTAGCTCCGGTTTACTGCTTATACAATAGCTGTTGGATGTAGAACAGTGGGTGATTCCCACCAAAAAGTTTCCAAGATATTATTTCACCCAAAAAATAAAATAAATAAAATAAAATAAATTTTTAATCATTTAAACCATTTAACCATTTAAAATCATTGTCTCTGGTTGCAATTATTATTATATTTAATTAATATTAATATACTACTTATTTTTATTACATTTTTTTTTACATTTTGCATGATAAATTATACCTTTCACCATACAGCACCGTTATAAAGAGAAATAAATAAATAAAGTGTTATTTACTTATTTAAATTCACATAATGTGTTTTTGTGTAATTATATCTTACAAGTGTACTCTGTTGTGATTCATGTTCATGTTTGTACAATTGAATGTTCATGAAACTAATGTAAATTTCTTTTTTTTCTTTTTTTAATGAAATGATCATTTAATTATAGTACATATTTTTCTTGCTGACTGTAATGTGAGAATTGTCTTGACTGTTATTCACCATGTAGCTCACTCCTTGCCGCACAATATATTTATTTTATATATTTTTTTCTAAATATTGCAAGATAATATGAAATACGCAATGATACACATTTCAAACATATAGCATGTAACACTCTCATCATATCACCTTATAATTTAGAATCTTTGAAACACAAAAATCTGTTTTTTTTTTTGGCATGTTAGAAATCACGGTTGATATGCTTCTAGGTTATTTTTCACATTGTAAATGGAAGGTCAAGTGGAGTCAGCTGCATTGTGGGATAAAGTATCTGCTGCAAACTGCACATTTTAGCAAATGTAGGTCATTGTCTGCGTATTCTATTCATACAGAAAATTCCCATAGCCTCTGTGGGAATTATATCACTATATAGAAACATATATGCTGTTCCAAAAATAATCAAGCTTAGCATGCGTTCAAAAAACATACAAATTGCTTTACAGAAATAAATGATTTGAACTCATGTTAAGCTCAACAATATAGCTCCAGACGAGCACAGCTGAGCATGTAAACCCTGCACAGCCTCACGGCTCTAGAGGCAGATGTAGAGTTAATGCAGTCCATTATGTAAGCAATGGCTCTGACGCCAACGGTGTATTGCTTTATTCTGTTAAAATACACAC
The DNA here is from genome assembly GCA_032357445.1 of Enteromius radiatus. Taxonomy (NCBI): domain Eukaryota; kingdom Metazoa; phylum Chordata; class Actinopteri; order Cypriniformes; family Cyprinidae; genus Enteromius; species Enteromius radiatus. Next base: position 12,189,268 of record JAUCMS010000002.1, on the reverse strand, counting down.
ACAGTGCTGGAGTTACAGACACGGGGGAGTATTTCCATGGAAGATCTATCTTTAGTCTTGTAAAACTGAATCTATGGAGTAACAGACTTACTGAAAGCTTCGGTTGAGGCTTTCATCATTGCTCTTAGTTTCCCAGCTTAAGTTACATCAGTTTTGTCCTCTAAAATAAAAATAGCTAAAATAGCTTTTCTGCTATATGGTTACATTAAAAATCTTAGAAAGGATTATTAAAACCTGTTAATAATGAATCATGCACACTCAAGAAACCTGTCTTAGTCATAGCTCAGCTCAAAATAAGAAAATAAATATATCATATGATACATAAAATATCTGAATAAACATAGAAAAACTAAATGTGTGAACCTTATTTATTTATTTATTTATTTTTCTGATTATTTTGAATATTCTCGATGTTGATTCTCATTAGTATAATACAGCACTTTTTCCTTGAAAAATTTGAATATTCACCAAATCGTTCATTTATAGTAATTTAATATATAGTAATTAATTTATAGCATTTTTTAAATCAGAAATCTGCATAAACGCAGTACAACAAATACTACTAAAATGTAGTAGAATACAATTTTAATAAGATTATTAATAATTTTGCGATCTAGTAATGACAATCATGTTATTTTGAAGGGAAATGTGTTTAATTATTTAAATAAAAATGTTGTGATGCAAAATTTTAATTATTTAATAATGTAATTAATTAATAACTGATTTACATTTTTTTTATATATGGCTTGGGCATATTCTTGACGAGTTTAATATGTCATCATAAGAAAGCAAACTTGATGCAAATTTCATGTTGTTTTTTAACACACTTTGAAGAAATTTTTAGCAGATGGATGCAGAGAAAGCGTGAAGATTTAGCTGTTGAATGTTTCAGCCTAAGATTCCCAATCATTCTGGCAATCAAAACATGCTTTAATAATTCAGCAGGAACAGTGAGAGAGAGAAAGTGGGTGAGAGACATGCAGAGGCTGTGGACAAGTCTATGACAAAAACTCAGGAAAGTGAAGAAAGCTGGAGCTCACAGTGTAAAGCACTACAAACAAGTCAAACCTGATCGATAGCACAAACGTCTCAATCAATAAACAAGTCCTCATTAAAAAACACTGAATAAAACACCCAATGCATTAATAACAAAGCAGCACACTAATGTCAATAATGGAATTTAGATACTACAAAAGCGCAAAATCAATGAAAAGCCGTGTTGTTTAATGCTTGTCCTCAACCGCTCTGTTTATATAGCACTTCCAACCCTGAGCAGTGAACCTGCTGCCACTGCAAACACCAATGCGTATGAATATTGTCTGAAACATGCTCAATCCCATATTGTGTGTTCGGTACATCAGCCAACCATGGTGATGGTGGTGGAGTGGTCATTAAAGGGCTATAAAGTTACGCTGACAGCTAAGGAAGGGCAGGCAAAGCCACGGGAATCGATAGTCAAGGTCAGAGAGTGTTCGAGAGGACACTTGGTCTCCTGGGTCCCCTTAACCATCTCTAATTTCCACAGCGGCGCAGGCAACACAAGTTCTGTATCTGCTGATATTCGTTTTTTTTCTTTCTCATAAATTTTATTACTAAATAATTAAAGATTTATTTTATCCATATAGAGCTTAACAAGGTCATATTGTGCTGATGTGCCCATCAAAGGTACTTTTCTATAAAAACCAAGGAACGGCAAGAGTGTTAGCACACCTATAGACCTATATATGGCCTGAGGGAACTTTTATTTGCTTCTGTGATGCTGCTTTCACTAGCTAGTGAAACTGTGGTTTTGTTACCTCAGTGTCAAGCAGTTATGTCGAGCAGTTAGCGCCTGCTAGTGCTACTAGCATATTTATTTATTTCATGATTACATTGGGAATAAGTCTAAAAATATTACTTTAAAAACAATCTGTGCCTTAACAGTGGTTTTGTTGCCTCTTTCTGTAATGTCAAGTAGTTAGCGCCTGTTAGCATAGCATGACTTTGTTTCTGGTTGTTTTAAAACATAAAAGAGACTAGATAGAGGAAGGATGGGAAAGAATCTTGCTGTTAAACACTGTTTAAACATGGTAGTTTGATGGCATTAAGGTTTTGAACAGTTTAACTAGACTTCTATAAAGACTCCTTAAAATAGTATTTTGCTGAAAAAAAAACAGGTAAAAAAGGACCAGTCTGACAGTATGAGGGAGGTAAACATGATTGCCTGCTTTTATATTAGAGGTGTTTCCAACAAGCGAAACCACATAAGCTACAGTAACTACTAGGCTTTAACATGGCTCAGTTTTATATCATTAAACCCTTACAAAAATTAGCCATGGAATTATTACAGTAAAAGTGTAGTAACCATGATTTGTGGGCTACAACTACCAATAAAGTATGTAGCAAAATCATGGATGAAATTCATGAAATTACCATGGTTTAGCTTTAAAATTGACTGTGATTTTAACTGTACAAAACTGTGAAAATACTACGGTAAAAATCTGTTAAATGGTTAATGGTAAATTCCTGTTAAATTTACAGGAAACAACCATAAACTGACATTCCCTGAATTGCATTTCAAATTAATTTGATGCTTTTTCTTTGAAATAACTATGTATGATATTACATGTAATGTGGTTAAATGAATGTTTATTGCATATTTTAGTGTAATGAATCTTACCATGGTGTTTAGGGTTTGTGTGAATGACACTGAGCACCTTCTACATTATAAAAGCTTCTTGTGCTGTTTTTTTCGTCACCACCTGCATTTGGTGGTTATCAGTGTATTTCAAAGGTACAAAACAGATTTCAGTACTTTAATCGGTTGGTATATGAACATTACTGTATATCAGTTAATGAAATTACTGTGTTTAACTTTAAATTTAACTCAAAAAATTGTAAAAACGTTGATGCCATATTTTTTACAATTGAACTCCAGCGTTTTTTAGCGTAAATTGTATGGAATTTTGTTTTTTTATTGTATAGTTTTAGTTTTTTTGGTTACATTTGTAGTAAAATTGTTGTTAATTTTCATAAGGAAGTCCTGTTTTCTTGTCTTCCAGACACACACTGTATATTGTACACTCCTATCTATGTAGTCTGAGTTTAGTTAACAGTCGTTTTTTATTCTTTCTAGCATCCGCAGAGGCCAGAATCCCCAGGTCTCAGAGGAGTAAGGAAAAAGCGGCAATCTACTGAACAATCCCTCTCTCTCTTCCTCTTTCTGTATGTCTCTGTTTAAAGTATGACCCTGTTTCTGTTTTTCCTCACTATTTCCATGACACTAATGATTAGGGCTGGACATTCAGGATTTGTTTTTTTGTTTGTTTTTTGTAAAAAATGTTTGATTTTATGCAAATTACTTTATAGCAATAATGCAGCAATCCACTTTTAGACCAATTTACTTTTCAGTTGGTCAGGTAAACAACAAACAAACAATATATTTGAAGGGAATTTTTACTTTCGAATCTCAATAAAACCCACAAAATCGCAATATACCATGTAAATGAGGAAGTCGATATTTTAATTGGCTCAAATGAGCGAGTGATTCAGTAATTAAGTAACAAAGAGCATCCGAAATTGCATACTTCCCTATATTTGAAAACTATATTGGCAAAAAACAATATTTCTAAAGAGAGTATGTTCAAATTCATAAAACAGCTAGCAAAAAGTACACAGATGACTACATCTGTAGAGATACTGAAATGTGCATACGGCAGACATGTTACTATCCCATGAGGACATGGAACAGGAATAAATGCCAGTAAAGTAACGCCACTGATGTTGGTAGATCATATGACAATGACAACATGGTAAATGAAGTATGCTTGGATTACATTCATACAATACACTGTGCACATTGAATATATTGACACTCACTACTGTCTTTATCATACTAAAAGTTGTTGCACATCTACAGCATCTCTCATTCTGGAGATCCCTGCTCTTGTTACATCTATCTAGTTCAGAATTGCATGTTTCTGGTTTGACATTTGCACCAGCCATCCCCAAGGCCTTCCCAGCAGCCTCTGCCTCACTTTTCCCTAAGGAGTGGTATCGCAGTGACATGCAATAAGTCATACACACACACACTTGTGTAAATGTACACATCTAAGACAAAGCTTCACATCTTTATCTACAGGCAAGGCACTACTCTCTGTATCCCATTTATAAACATCAGCTCCTGGTAGATTCTATCTGTTAGTGAGAACTCCTTCAGATGGACTAATCTAGGTGCTGTGGTATCAATTCCACCAGACTGTTTGGCAACACACTAAATGTGCTCACTAGTACAATGTAGTATAGTAACCTGCTTAAGTCTATACAATATTCAATAGAAATGAGTTGTCAAACCTTATATTTTGTTACTGGTATTTTCATTTCTGAAGAGAATGTGTGCAACCCATCAGGGTCAAAGCCTCGAGGTCACCTTGTTCAAATTTTCTGAGATGTTGTTAAAAATTGTTTACTCAAAAGATTTGTCAAATTTAATCTCACTTATGGTGACCTTGTAAGTGGAAGCTAGTGCCTTGGAGTAAAAAAAGGAGTGTATATCTCACAATTATGACTCTATTTCTTGCATTTGTGACTTTCTGTAACTGTAACTTTATATTTTACAATTCTGACTCTGAAAAAAATTAACTCTAATTAAATTAAAATGGTAAAAAAAATAAAAGAAATATAAAAAATTTTAAACTTGAACTAAAATTAAGATGATAATTGAAAATATAAAAATAAGTTAATTCATATAATTTAAATTTAAATTATAATGAAAAATATACTAATAAAAACTAATATATAAAAACATGAAGAAATAAAAATGCATGTTTTAAGTAACTTAATAATTTTAAAATGATAAAATAGCTATGTGTGAGAAAAACGTTGCATGCGCATACAAGCTGGTTTGTCACCTTAACTGAAATGACACTAAGATTTTAAATGAAAAATTATTAATTTTTGGGTCTACTGTATCTTTTAATATCAGCAGAAAAGTCCATGTTGAGCTTTCGTTATTTGAGTAAACATTGGGCTCTGGTATTATTTGCTTTGAGTTGGCCCAATTTGTGTGATAGAGTTTCTTTCTCTTTCTCTTTCTTCTTCTCTCTCCTGGCTGATATTCCTCTACAAAGGATGCTCTCCAAACCAACAGAGCAAAGCCTGAAATGGCTGATACCTGTTTACTTAACAAGACTTACATTCCTCCTGCCTTCCTTCTCTGCAGAGGTTTTAGTCTGTGAGCCTCTCTTTGGCAACTCGACGGGGAAGAAAACATAAAACAGCATGAAATTTCACACAAAATGATAACTCCAAGCTAAAAGTGTAAACAAGGATTTTTCACTGTTTTCATCTGGAAAGTAAAGAAAAGTTTTTTCCAAGCAGTGATATACTGTAAAAGCAAATCATTTTAAGGATCCGTTTAAAGGCTTAAGTTGGTACACATGTACGTACTGTATCTTAAAATGCACTTTTTAAATAAAAGCACTGTCACATACATCTAAAGGAGGTAAAAATGCAAACTGGCATCCAAGTCCAAAATCCATAAAATGTTTGTGTGGTTCCTAAAATAGTATGCAGTCTGTCAGACAGTGCCAGTATCAGAGATAAATGAATTTATCAATGTATTAGTTTTCTTTTTTAAAATATTTAATAATAAATATTTAAAATATTAATATTTAATATTTATTTAAAATAAATAACTTTATTCTATTTAATACTTCCTTGCTAAATAAAAAAATAATTTATTTAAAAAAAATATCCCATTTAAATTATAATTATGCAAATGTTTTCCTATATTTTGACTGGTTATGTGTGTGTGTGTGTGTGTGTGTGTGTACACTCAAAACATCATGGGCCAGTTTCCCGAACAGGGTTTAAGACTAGTCCTAGATTAAAATGAATGTTAAGAGCTGTCTAAACTGGAAAAGGCTTGCACTGAGATATCTTAAAATACATCATTGCCATTGTTTGGTCTTAAAATGCTCACAGATAATGCAGTTTTGTAAGACATGTTTCTAAATATTCTTAAATGTCCTAAATTAGCAAAGGTCTAGTCCTGGCTTAATCTAAATCCTATCCGGGAAACCGGCCCCATAAGTCATAAGTAGTTACATCATATGGGTTAAAATTATTTATTTTTCTTTTATGCCAATAATCATTATGATATTAAGTAAAACTTGTGTCCCACAAAGATATTGAGTTCATTCAGACAACTTTAAATGCAATTTTCTCAATTTTTTTCCATCTTAAATTAAATTTTATATTTACAGTATTAAATGTCATTGTTACACTACAAAATATGCTTTTCAAGCCTAGATGCTTTGTCTTGTTTTTCAAGCTGATTTATTCAGCTTTCGGATTAATTTTCTCAATTTTCAAAAATGTACCCATAGGTCACATCAAGGTCACACAAGCACACACATATATATATATATATAGTAATTTATATTTTGCAATCTGTGATGTTTGTTATATAAACTGTAACTGTAAAATATTTACATTTTTTCTCCTTCAAGATATCACATTTAATTCAGTGCTGTTTTTTTGTACTCATTTTTGATATCCATATATTAGCAGTTTCTAAATTAAGTCACTCTTTTTTTTCTCCAGTGTAGGTAAACAACCATAATGTGCTATATGTCTTTGTGTGCAGGTTAAGAAGTATCAGAGTCAGATACATCATCATCATTGGGCTGTCAGGTCAGATCCTTCGGCTGAGCACCAGCTCTGGCACCAGCACTAGCGCCTGCCTGAGGCTCCGCTGGGGAAAAGCACCCTGAACACTACCTGACAGGCTGCCCGGCCTAAGGCAGGAAGCCAACACGTGCCCTAAAATACAGGTTGAAAATAAGCAGTTCTATAAACTCTGCATGCTTTGCCATGCTTAGCACTTCTCTGTTAGCTCGGTGTCAGGCCACATCAGGAACGACCTGACAAGACAAGGAAGAGAGGAAAAGATGCCACAGAAATGGACAGTCCTTTCCTCGTCTTGTCTCCCAAAATAAAACATGACCAACACTCAAAGCGACCGCTGACATGTTAGCCACCGAAGAACGTCCTCTCACATTATTTCCTCAAGCTCATTTTCTGTGGAGTCCGAGATGTGTTTGAACACATCTTTACGTCATGTCTCAAAGAAAGTGAAGGCTGCCATGTCGAATCACAGATCTGGATGGCTCCTGTCAAACGTTCTTGATGTTCAAGGTGTGTATTTTCTCCTGCCTTCAGCTGAGATACAAACGTCTGCGAGGAAGAGAGGGGTGAAACACATGCACCAGACCCGACGTCCTTGTTCTGTCTTTTAACAGACTGTGATAATGAGCGCTCAATTTTTAAACTGTCGGGATCGAGGCGAAGCTCTCATCTTCTTTGAATGCAGTAAATCATTTAAGAACCTCATGGACAAAGTATTCACTTCAGATGGTGCGGTTCAAATGAGCACATTCTGGATTTTAACTCACCTTCATTAAAGCAACTGAGAAGATTTCAGAGCGGGTAAAACGCTCCAGCGATGTTCATTATTACTTTATTACGCTTTTTCACCTAATATTTGGATTACAATTTTATTAAAGATTTATTTAAATTAATTATCTTTGACTCCAAAATATTGGTCCTAATGGTCCAAATAAAATGTTTTATTAAACACTGAAATAAAGGTACACTTTTGTACCTTTTAGGTTCAAATATGTACACTTTAAGTACTAATATAATGGATCTTTTAGGTACAAACATGTACCTTTTATAAAGGTGACAGCTTTTGTACCTTTATTTCTGAAAGTGTATATCAGCTGACATACAGTCCTGTGTTTACAGCTGCAGTTGCACTTGGTCTAATAAAAACAAGGATATTCTTTAGAGAGAGAACCTCAAGACCTTTGTAGTCCCTTAGTGGAAAAAAGCACTATACCAACCGAGGAGTCAGAGTTTGGCTGGTTAACTGGTAGCCTAGATAAATTCTTACTTGTTGAGCCCTGAACATATAAAATCACAAACGTTTCATATTTTCTGACTGATTTTTAAGGATCATGTCCAGGGGGACTGGCTGAGCAGCCATCTGAGGTGAACGGGAAGGGTAACAGACAGCTTTCTTCAGGTATTACAGACCTTTCTTGTTTTGATCTTTACATCTTTTATCTCTAGTAAGGTCCCTCAAGTTGTAGGCATTTGACAAACAGCCGAATCATTTTCTACCTTCACCTCCAGCTCACTTGATTCCAAGTTAATAAAATGGAAATCTAATGCAGGAAGTACTCTTCTCCGCTGTACAAACAGCACTGAGCGGTCAGGGAGACAGCTAGCTGACAAGCACAAACAGAACTCAGCATCATGCCTCCCCGTTTGCAAAGGGAGCTCACGTCACAGATGACCTTTCGCCGTACGGTTCGCCTCTTCTCCCGTTAATACATCATTAATCTCTCAATAGGCGGTGACACGACAGACCTCTGCTGAAAGATTATTGTTTGTTTTTTCTCTCGTTGACTCCTAATTATCATCAGCTAATGACCGCGCCTTCCTACCCTTCAGATTTAATTAACACTCCAAAGAGAAAAAGAGGGCCAAATGTTTGCTGAGAGTTTGGGTTAATCATCTGTATGATACAGTAAAGGGGTCAGACTTGGCCGGGATCTATTTTTATGATTCTAGAAATGCTAAATATGAGCATACTGTAGTGATTATCCAGCAATGAGGTGAACGGCGATGAATAAAAACATTTTTAAGAAGATGTGACATATATACAAATGGGTGACATATATTCATGGCTTTGCCCTTTTCTGAACTACATTTCTATGACTCAGTGAGTAATGTTAGAAAAACAGTGCGTTTACCCATATAATTGTGCAATTAGGCCTGTTTTACGCACACTGTGTCTGCACTTTGTATTTTAATGAAAATGAAGTGCAACACAGATTAGTTTGATTCTCAAAGCTTTTATTTAATTGCTATAATAAAATCAAAGACTAAAATCAAATTTAATTAATTGACATGTGTAATGTTTTATTAATAATATTATTACATTGCATATTTTCATTTTACAATTGATCTGTAAATGATTATTATTATTATTATGGATGTCCAAATGTTTTGTGCATATAATTTTTCAATGTAGTTTATATATATATATATATATATATATATTATGAATTATATTATATTGAATATATATTCAGACTATATTTTTTGTCATTTTGTAAAAAAAAAAAAAAAGGAAAGTATAAGTATATTTTACATTTATATTATATATTAATTAAATTATATACAGTATATTAATGTTTATAAATGCTCATTAAACATTTAATAAATTCTAAATTATGTGAAAATATGTTGAAAACTACGGTTAGGGTTGATCTTGGTAAATTTAGTTTTTTCAGCAGTTAGCCAACATATTAAAGGGATAGTTTACCAAGAAATTAATATTTTGGCATTATTTACTCCCACTCATGTCTTTCCTGTGGATCTCCAAAAAAAAACCTTAAAATGCCCTTTTTTTAAATTGTTTTGTATACAAATTTTGCGTTCCACAAAAACAAACTCGCACAATTAAACTTTTTAGGTGAACTACCTCTTTAAGTGTGACAGTTTCTAAAATATACGAAACATTATTTAAGTTTCATACCTGTTTTATACATATGATGCCAACATATCAAATTATATCAGTACATATTAATAATTACAATCAAATCCAATCAAATTCAAATCCAATTAGCCACATATGAAGGTCACTGGCTGTACATAAGACCAGTTGAACAATCATTTAGATCTTCTTATTAACTTCCAAATTGAACAGTCACTTACAGCTCTACTTTAGCGAATACAGTGTGCTTTCCACATGCTAATGGTTGGCCACATGCAGCACACATGCCTCTGGCCACAGACACCTACAAACATCGAAATGCTTAGAAATTATCAAGCGAGGACTTGCAAACTTGCACTGAATCATCATTAAGTGTAGGTTCGCAATCTGGCGAGGACGAGAGATTTTCTCCGCCACAGGTGGGGGGGATGTACGTGGCTCTATTTCTTTCTGGCTGCGTGTGAAATCTCTGACTAAACGAGCTTTCAACTGAACGAGCTATTAAAACGGGACAACGAGCCGCACCGGCTCACTGCCCAGCCAGTAGCACTTTGTATGGTAAGTAGCCTCCTGTTTCCTGCCTGCGCTTCAGCCAATAGAATTTTTTTTTTGTGTGTTTCAAACCTTTATTTAATCTGAGCTGCTTCTACTCCGAGGCTGATTCTCTCACACAGGTGGAGGGATAATGGAAAAAGAGGTGCCATATTGTAGAGAACCTGGAGCAATCTGGGGTTAAGAGAGGGTATCACAGAAGTGGGCAGAAAAAGAAACAGGCTCATTACGGCAAGCAGCTAGTGGGCCTCCTGCTGCTTCAGATCCACAGTCTCACCTGCCAAAAAAACAGGAGCCTTTTGGCCCGCGGAATCGTCTCGAATACATTTAATGTCTCTATCTTATGGTTCTGTGGGGAACTTGCAGGAAGCATTAGGGAAAGAGAGCATGAATTTGCTCATTTGCTCAAACCTGTGCTTGTCATACATGGTATCATTCTGAGCACTAAAGGTGCGACTTCTACCTGACTGTCACCCTTCATGGGGATTGTTCACCCAAAAATGAAAATTCTGTCATCATTTATTCACCTTCAAGTTGTTCCAAACATGCAAGAGTTTCTTTATTCAACTGAGCACAAAGAAAATATTCTGAAGATTGTTGGAAACCAAACTTAGACTTTCATAGTATGGAAAAATACTAGAAGTCAATGAGTACCATCAGTAAAGATCAATTCTCATTATTAACTAGTTGCTTATTAAGATGCGTATTACTAGCATGCTGGCTGTTTATTAGTACTTATTTATTCTGCATAGCCATATATAGATCACTTAACACGACACCTAATTAGGAGTGTTTGAATTAAAACTAATAGTTAATGGTAAATATATGTCCCCATCATCAAATATATTTGTTTGTGTTCAACAGAATAAAGAAACATCTACAGGTTTGAAAGAAGTGGAGGGTGCATAAATTATATTATTTTTGTGTTAACTTTCCCTTTAAAGTGCCCCTATTATGGTTTAGGAAGTCCCAAACAACAAGTCGTATGCAAAGTCAAAAAACACTTTGATTTTCATATGGCGCTTTTCCACTACACAGTACCAGCTCGCCTCAGCTCGACTCGGCTCTGTTTGGTTTTCCACTGTGTAAAACGTTGTACCTGTACCTCCACAATAGTACCTGGTCATAGCGATGCTGCAGGAAACTACCGTGACGTAATCTTCTACGCGACACACACCCACTACCCACACACACAAAGGAAAGTCTGCACCTCCTCGTTTGACCACGGCGTATTCATCCGAGTTGCCATAATATGTA